>PVIY010056082.1:0-13467 GCA_004026745.1 Myrmecophaga tridactyla | reverse complement strand
AGATTTAGCATCACTAATTGCAGAAGACACTCCCCTTTGGCTGATTACAAATGGAATCAGCTGTGGATGCAGCTGACGTGATCATGACCTAATCCTATGAAATGTCCTCATTGCAACAGACAGACCAGCGCTTGCCCAATCAGATAAACAGGTACCACAACTTGGCCAAGTTGACACGTGTCCCTAACCATGACATCATGCATAACCTCCACCCCTACCACCATAACCACTTTGTTCATGAGTCCATGGGGCAATGACAAGAATTGCTGGGGAAAGAGGCTAACTGGTACCCACAGAATGGGTCATCTTATCCACTTGATTATTAAAACCCTCCTCTGCTGAAGTCACCCTCTGGTGCACATTCTTTAGCCCACTCAGAAAGGTCTATCCAGATACCTCTTCCCCAGACCTATTTCTCACCAATTTTCCAATTATGGTCTTTTGAAATCCCTGAAAACATCCTGCCAAATCATTAGCAACAACCCATGTGTTAGTATACAAATGCACCTCTGGCCAGTTCTCCTTCCAAGCAAAATGAACCACCAGGTGCACTGCTTGTAGTTCTTCCCACTGGGAGGATTTCCCCTCACCACTGTCCTTCAAGGACACCCCAGAAAGGGGTTGTAGTGCTGCAGCTGTCCACTTTCAGGTCCCACCTGCATATTGTGCTGAACCATCTGTAAACCAGGCCCAAGTTTTCTCTTCCTCAGTCAATTCACTGTAAGGAACTCCCCAAGAGGCCATAGCTCTGGTCTGGGAAGAGAAGGTAATATGGCAGGAGTGGAGACCATGGACATTTGGGCCACTTCTTCATGTAACTTGCTTATGCTTCAGGACCTGCTCTGGCCCTGTCTTGTATATACCATTTCCATTTTACAGTGGAGTGCTGCTGTGCACACCCAACTTTATGGCTTGGTGGATCAGACAACAACCAGCTCATGATAGGCAACTCAGGTCTCATGGTAACTTGGTGACCCATGGTTAAGCATTCAGTCTCTACTAAGGCCCAGTAGCAGGCCAAAAGCTGTTGCTCAAAAGGAGAATAGTTATCTGCAGCAGATGGTAAGGCTTTGCTCCAAAATCCTAAGGTTCTGCATTGTGATTCTTTTGTAGGGGCCTGCCAAACACTCCAATCAACATCTCAATTTGCCACTGACACTTTCAACACCATTGAATCTGCTATGGTCCAAGTGGCAGAGCAGCTTGTACAGCATCCTGGACCTGTCACACAGCCTCCTCTTGTTCAGGTCCCCACTCAAAATTAGCAGATTTTTGGGTCACTCAATAAAATGGCCTGGAGTAGGACACCCAAATGATGAATATGTTGTCACCAAAATCCAAAGAGACCAACTAGGCGTTGTGCCTCTTTTTTGGTTGTAGGAGGGGCCAGATGCAGCAACTTATCCTTCACCTTAGAGGGGATATCTTGACATGCCCCACACCACTGGACACATAGAAATTTCACTGAGGTGGAAGGCCCCTGTAGTTTTGTGGGATTTATCTCCCTCTGACATGCAAATGCCTTACCAGTAAGTCTAGAGTAGTTGCTACTTCTTACTCACTAGGTCCAATCAACATGATATCATCAATATAATGGACCAGTGTGATGTCTTGTGGCAGGGAGAAATGATCAAGTTCCCTACAGATAAGATTATGACATAGGGCTGGAGAGTTGATATACCCCTTAGGTAGGACAGTGAAAGTATATTGCTGACCTTGCCAGTTGAAAGGAAACAGTTACTAACAGCAATTGAGAAAAAAGCATTTGCCAGATCAATAGCTGCATACCATGTATTGATTTGCACAAGCAATGATACCACATCTGGAACAGCAGCTGCAATTGGAGTTACCACTTGGTTGAGCTTATGATAATCCACTGTCATCCTCCAAGACCCATCTCTTTACTGCACAGGCCAAATAGGAGAGTCAAATGGGATGTGGTGGGAATCACCACCCCTTCATCTTTCAAGTCCTTAAGAGTGGCAGTAATCTCTGCAATCCCTCCAGGAATCCGGTATTGCTTCTGAATTACTATTTTGCTAGGTAGGGGCAGTTCTAGTGGCTTCCACTTGGCCTTTCCCACCATATAGTGCTCATTACACGAGTTAAAGAGCCAGTGTGGGGATTCTGCCAGTTGCTCAGTATTTCTATTCCAATTATACATTCTGTAACAGGGGAAATAACTACAGAACTGGTCTGGGGTCCCACTGGACCCACTGTGAGATGGACCTGAGCTAAAACTCCACCGATCCCCTGGCCTTCATAAGTCCCACTCTGACTGGTGGAACAGAGTGACAATTTGGGAACCTGGAATTAATGTTACTTATGAACCAGTGTATAATAATCCCCCAAATATCTGATCATTTCCTTTTCCCCAACTCATAGGTACCCTGGTAAAAGGCTGTCAGTCTCCTTGGGGAAGGCTGACAGTATAAATTTTAAGTATAAATTTTAAATTAATTTATAATCTTTTAATAAAAGATTAACAGTATAAATTCATGGCAGTGTAACAGGGTTCTTCCCCAAAGGGACCTGGCCTCCCCTTCATTCAAGGGGTTCTGGGTCTGTAAACTGTCTCAAGTCTGGAAATTGATTAAGGGGCTGTGACTCTGTCTTTTTGTAATTCAAGTTAGACTTTTGTTCACTTGACCCAGAGCTCTTCTGTTTATACAGCTCAAACAAGAATTTAGTAGACTGCCCATCTACTGTATTCGTAGTTACCCCATGATTTACTGGCCAATGCCACAAATCTCTGTTAGTCAGATTATTCTGACTCATACTTTGAGTTTGCCATGTATTATAATACCATGTCCACCCTGTCTTTGGCAATTGAGCGCTGCCACCTAGCTTCTGCCAACTCGGGATCTGGTCATCCCCATTGTGTTTAAGGATTCCAGCTCAGTGACAGCTATTCCCACAGTAATAGCTGACCTACAGAGAAGTACAACTACAGAGCTCTTTAGGGATAATGGTGCTAGTCTCACAAATTTATTTCTCATTGTTCTGGTAAAAGGTGCATCCTCCAGACATTCCTGGGGTGTAAGAGCAGACTTTGCATGATAAATCCACTCAAACATTCCAATCTCTCTAAGCCTCTGAATCCCCTCAACTACATTATCCCATGGCAGTTCTGGCATTTCAACCTCAGGTAATATTGGCCACCTTTTGAACCATGTTTCAGCCAACCATCCAAACAAACTGTTAATGCCTTTTCTAACCCCTCGAACTATAACATTGAATGCAGAATCTCTGCTTAGTGGTCCCAAATCAATAAATTTAGCCTGCTCCAGCCTTATATTCCTCCCACCATTATCCCACACCCTTAAAATCCATTGCCACCCATATTCCCCTGATTTCTGTCTATATAAATTGGAAAACTCACAGAGTTCTTTGGAGTATAATGTACCTCCTCATGTGTGATACTTTGTACCTCACCTTTAGGGTTCTGTTGGGACTTTAGTCTAGTTATAGGTCTGGAAGAAATGAGGGCTAGTGGGGATGGGTCATGAAAAGAATTAGAAATATCTTCCAAGCCATTTGCTTCAGGGCTTTTCTTGTGGAGTTTCACATGGTGAAACAGGATTACTCACTCTAGGGCTAATCCCTTCAGGTGGAGGTTGGGTGACCAACTCCTCAAGGCAGGCTGAAGGTGAGGCAGCTATGTCCTAAGGGCAAACTATTACAGCATTATCTAGGGAAGACTCAGCATGCCTAGGGTTTCAATCTAGCCCCTGACATCATTATCCATCCAAATGTCACCATCCCATTTTTCAGGGTCCCACTCCTTTCCAATCAATGCCCTCACTTTAATGGCAGACACCATGCAACATTGAGATTTCAGTTACACTGTAAAGTTGCTACTCTAACAATAAGATTCTGAGTCTGTTTTCAGAGATCTCAAGTCTACGGCTACAGGAAATAAGATTTTCCTTCAGGATACTCACAGAAACGTTTACATCCATCAGACAGAACTTAAGCTTCTCATTTGAAGCCTTAAGCCCATCCCTTTCACTCATTAATATATCCATTGTATCTAACAACAACCAGCCAACATCTCTATACCTCCTATTTCCACAAAACTCCATAAAGGTGTCAAAAACATTATCCCCCAGAGCCTGGCTTCATACAAGTGAAGCATTAGAAGAATTGAATGGTGATATTTTGACTATCTCTTTTGCCAACTCACTCCATGGATTGGCAGTGTCATGCTGATTATGGGAATCAGAGTCCTTACTGCCTTTGAGTCCAGTCAAAGTAGAAAACCATTCATAAAAACCCGTTTTTAAGATTTTGTTTCTTAAGAACCACTCCTGGTACCAAGTTGTATTAGTTAGGGTTCTCTAGAGAAACAGAATCAACAGGAGACACTCACAAATATAAAATTCATAAAAGTGTCTCATGTAACCATGGGAACATAGAGTCCAAAATCTGTAGGGCATGTTGTGAAGCTGACGATTCCAATGGAGGGTCTGGATGAACTTCTGGCCGAAGCAGGAAGAGCCTGTCTCTTCTGAATCCTCCTTAAAAGGCTTCCAGTGATTAGATTAAGCATCACTCATTGCAGCAGACACTCCCCTTGGCTGATTACAGCTGGAATCAGCTGTGGATGCAGCTGACGTGATCATAATTTAAATCTATGAACTGTCCTCATAACAACAGACAGGCCAGCACTTGCCCACCTAGACAAACAGGTACCACTACTTGGCCAAGTTGACACATGAATCTGACCATGACAATAATGCATTATCAAGAACTAAGATAGGAGTCGTATTGAAAAGAATAAAGGGAGACAAAGCTAAAATTGTGAAGAAATGTGGTTGGTGACCCAAAGATAGGTAGATGACTTCCCACTAAGCCAGACAATGATATAAGAAACATCACTGGGTACTGGATCTTGGGACTCTGACAATCCACAGCACTTACAATGTAGTATTTCTTAATTTGAAATTCTTCAAGGATATAGATTCTTTCAATGGGTAAAAAGGTAAATAAACAGGCAAAGCACATAAAATCTCAAAAATACATACATTTCCAACCTCCTCTCCTATAGAATTCTATTTTAAAAAATATAGACATTGGAATAAAATATTATAGAACTTCCTCTAAAGAGTACTGAATTTTGTCCCTATAGGCCTTTACATTACTATTGGATCATGCTGAACTAGTGGAAACTTGGTTTTACACATTGTTGAGGCAGGTCTGTTTCAGTGTCCTAGAATGTGGTCTTTACTCTAAGGTGTGGTCTTGCTGGGATTTCAATAAAAAGCCCAAGGTATTTACCACACCCTTCTAACTTGGCAGGAGTGGAACTTCAAACTCAGTATTCTTGCCATAGGCAGCTGCTGAAAACTCTGCTGACTCAGTTCTTTGGCTCTCATGTTCCCTCTGGGATCCTGGAATCTCACCCTGTACATAAACAATTCAGGAGTCATCCAAGGATTTGAGGGAAATTTATTCACAGATTTGCTAGTCTTCAGTTTTCTTTCTGTTTTATCTGCCTCAATTACTAGTTCCTCTGGCAACCCTGACAGTCGGTAAGAGGATGGCTTTCTGTTTGAGCTCCCCCTATGCAGATTGGGAGACCCCTCAAGGGAAAAGCCTTAGGATATGGGCCTCACAATGCTGATCCCAGATTTCATTGCTCAAATCCATTACAGTTTCTGCCTGCTATCTGTTGCTTTTCAGTGCCTTCAAACAGTTGTTTCATCTATTGCCCATAGTTTATATCAGCAGGAGGGTTCAATAAAAGCCAGTTCATCAGGACTAGAAACTGAAGCTCTCAAATGATCCTGTTAAAATACATGTCATTTACTGTTTCTCTTCAACTCAAATCTCTGCAAAGACAACCATCCCACCTAGAATCACAGCCAAAGTCCTTGCAATGGCTCTACACAGTCTGACTCCTGGTAGAAGCAAAGATGGTCCAGAAGGGCTGGTTCTTAGCTGAGACTTGGAGGGTGAACATGATGACAAAATAGCAGGAGTGTTCCAGGAACACCACTCACAAAGGTGTAAGGGCTTAAGACTTATGAGTTCAAGGAGAGACAACTATCTCTCAGTAGGTTGGACAAAAGATTGATAGCAACAGGTAAGGGTGCAATATCCTTAACTAAGCACTGGCTGAAATGCTACTCACCTGGAGGATCTGGTATATAATAGCTTTGAGTGGTACATAGAACCAGTTCATTGAAAGGCTCCATGCATGCCAAAAAGTTGAGATTGTAATCTCTAAAAGATGGGAAATCATTGAAAGTTTCTCATCAAATATACCTGAGGAGAAGAAAGTGTGTCTCCATGGTCAAATGCATTTCAAAACCACATTGTTCCTTGCTAGCCTAAGCAAGAAGTTTTCCAACATTCCAGAAAAATTGAACTTTCCCTCAAACCATTAATAAACATTAAAATTGAGGTCTAGCACATACTAGGTTCTAAATAAATGCCATATATATATATATATATATGTCACCCCCAACTTAAAATAATTCCAATATTGGTATCTCTTTGTTTTAAAGGTCTTATTTATATGTTCTTAAAGTCCCTTTCTAAACTCTAATTCCATTCAGAAAGGCTTTGGATTCAGCAAGCCTTCGTTCACCAAATTTATAGGAAGGACAATCTTGAGCCATCTGGTGCCTATTTAATTTTTAACCACCTCTCCCTTGAAATATTTCTTTCTTCATTCTTATTTTGTCCTAAAAACTTGGCTATGAGCTAAACTGCACCATCTGTGACTTCCAGTAAATACAACTGTTGCTAATGAAATTACCCAGTTTCATCATTTTGATTTAAATGCCCTGCCTGTTTTTCCTCTGACCTTTTGTTGCTTGCCATCAAACTCAAGCTTTTGTGAATTTAGATACATACGTCCATGTAGGTCAGTCTTGAGGAATAAATCTTCTCTGTGAAGCACAAGAACCTCCGCCAAGCCTGCTCAGCAGGCTGACATGTGAGGTGGGGGCCAGGGCTGCACAAAGAAATATCGATGGCATTTGTGCCCATCCGCTCAATGTGCGCAGGGCCCCAGGGCAGACCCCTGCCATGTGACCAAGTGGCCATTCTGTCTGGCTCTCCAGCCTCCCATTTGTTAAGATGCTGATGATATTAATGAGTTGGGGTGTTGGAGCCCATTCCTTGGCCTTTGGTGTTGGTTCCTCCCTGCACAGGCTTATTTGACCTGATTGAAGGAAAGGAAAGTTCAGAGATTCCAAACTTTGCAGAAGTGAGGAGAAGTCCTTACAGAAAAGGAGAGGCTTTGGAAGAAGCCACATTCCTCACTGCCAGAGACAACTTTTCCATTTAGATAGCACACAGTTCTTTATAAATGGCCTCATCAAGGGAATGAAAGAGAATGAAATAAATATCCCTTCACTGAATTTGCATTACTATTGTTTATAATGTTGTAGAATTAAAGAGTTAGAGGTTATTATCAGTAATAACAGCAGCTAAAACTTATTGAGCCTTTACTTATACCAGGCTAACAACCTTAGATAATCAGTTCATTCAATTCTACAGTGGAGTACTATTATTTCCACATTATAACTGAGAAGGTAAGGCTTAACTAGGTTAAGTAACTTGCCCAGGTCCCACAGATTCTAACTCATGCTCATAATCTCCAGTCTTTATTGCTCTGCATTTACTGATGCTCTATTGTGTGCCAAACACTCTGCTGGGAACTTGGGGTGGGTGGTGGGGGCGCAAATATGAAAGAGGTGTAGTCCTTGCCCCCTGCCTGAAGGAGCAAGAGACATGAGTATAAGTACACTAACTGACTGAGGCTATTGCAGCTTAGGAGAAATATCCTGGGGTCACAGAGAAAAGAGAGTCTGTCTGGGAGAGCCAGGGAAGGGTATGCAGCAGAGGAGACATTAATATTGGGGTTTGATGAAGGAAAGGGGGTTTGCCAATCAGGAGTAGGAGATGAAGGGAAGCCTAGGCAGAAGGAACCAAGTGTCCAAAGGAAGAGAAGTGTGGAAAGGAGGCAAACAGTAAAGGAACTAATGCCTGAGCAGGAATGGGCAGAAGTGGGTGGAGGATTGGGAGTCATCGTTCTTGCTCAGACAGAGGTGCATGGGAACAGAAGTGGAGGGCAACCTCAGAACTTTACATCAAAGCTTTTTTTGTCACTGGGTCTCTACAAATGACCTGGGTGGGAACTCAGCTTTCATTGTATGGCCTTAAGAAATTGCCTGCTACCAAAGGAGATTAAGTCCTCCAGGCAGAGAGGAGATAGCAATGGGCCCTACACGGATTAAGTTGTAGCCACCAAACGGTCCAAAGACTGCCATTCTTGCCTCCATCTCTGCATCCCTATCTTTCTGTAAAGATCTGGAACTATGTCCCATGTCCTACTTTACTCCAAACACATCTCTCAGGATCTCTTGAAATTCTGGTTCAAATGATCGGGAAGGTGATCTGCAAGCAAAAACTGTTTTTATTTCTACCAAGGACAAAGATATGATCAATCTCTACATGGAACTGTCAATGCAGTATGACTTGAATGAAGGCAAAACTCCACAACCCAGAATGCATCCCACTTATTTTGCCTTCAGGATCCACACTGCTTTCTTCTTAGGACAAGGCTTTACAGGCTGATGCTAAAAGGAAAATGCTAGAGGGGTGGGCTGATACCAAAAACAAGTTAAGTGATCAGGTAATCTCCTCCAAAGGCCCAGAGGAGGGACAGATGGCTTAGATTTCAAATCAGTGGCTTAGATTTCAAACAGAGTCAAGGTTATTGACTATGCAAGAAAAATTCACTGTCTTGGAGCAGGGATCAGCAAAATTCTGTAATGGGCCAGGTAGTACAATTCAGGCTTTGTGGGCCATCCAGTCTCTCCTACTTACTAAATTCTTCTGTTGTAGCACAAAACCAGCTACAGACAACAGGTGAATGAATGAATGTGACTATGCTCCAATAAAACTGTATTTATAAAACAGCTGGTACAAGCTGGATTTGGCCCATGGGTTCTACTTTGCTGATCCTTGGAGGGTCCTGCTAAAAAGGTCAGTGTGCACCTCTAAAGAGAAATCAGATGCCACTTTGAAAAGGGTGGCAGGGTGCTAAACATGAGCTCTGCTTAATTAGTATTGTTGTGGTCAGCCCCAAGCCTGTTAAGGTTTCAGGGAATTCTCATGGGAATAATTCCTTTTTCTGATCTCCGCAAAAACAGTCTCACATGATCTCTTCTTTATTCCTCACCTTCACCCTCTTTATCTAATGTGCCACTAAGGGCTATTGTTTCCTCCATTGAAATCTCTAAACCAAAACTCAAGAGGTTAAGAAACCTACCCACAATTAGTATGTGACAAAGCCAGGATTTAAACCAAGTTTGACTGACACTGAAAACAGATGAATATTTTCACAGAATCTTTACCTTCCAAGAGCCCCTGGGAATGTGTTTGGTGTAAAGCAGGATGTGGGACACAGTATCAGACCTTTACAGAAAGATATGGCATATCTGGAAATCCTCCCCCTGCCCCCACCCTGGACCCTTGCCTCTGTACTTAAAAAGGGACACCATCTGTGGACTCTGAGAGATAGGAGATAGATGATAGAGATGGATGATTGACAGAGATAGAGAAATAGGGAAAGTGAGAGAATGGGGGCAGGTGATCTTGGACATGACATACAATTGGTTGTGGATGCTAGGAATGCAAGTATAGAGTCTAACAATAACATATAAATAAATGAGTCAGAATTTCAGCTTTTAAGCCAATGTATAAGTTGGTTTTTTGTTTTTTTTTTTCAGTATGCTGTATGGCGGGGGTCACATTTCATTCTTTTTCCATGGTAATATCCCCTTACTGCAACAACATTTGTTGAATTTTCATTTGTTTGATTTTTCATTTGTTTGCTTGTTTGGGGAGTGCATGGGCTGGGAATCGAACCTGGGTCTCCCACATGGCAGGTGAGAATTCTCTACTGAACTACCCTTGCACCCCCCCCCACCAAAGGTATAAGTTTTGAAACAACTTTATCAGAAAGTAAAATTTTTACATTAAAAAATAAAACCTCTAGGTCTGAAACAAGTGTATGTGAGTCAGCAGGGGGAAAAGATAAAGTATTATTTCATAATATCATAGCCTTAAGAAGTTATTCATAGCTTGCACCTTTAAAAATTATTTGAGGTGGTTTACATATATATATATATATATATATATATATATATATATATATATATTTGAATGCTTAAAGCAAGGATAAGAGTTAAACTAATAAAAAAAGAAAAAGAAGAGAGATGCTTGAACCACAAAGCTATAAATTTCAAAATCATGTAAGCGCATCAGGTTTAAAGTGATGCTGCAAAACTCTAAAGTTGCAATTCTCAAAAATTGGGATGCCCAAGAATGACCCATAAAGCTTATCAGGAAGCCTGCAGCCCAGGAATCCACATTTTCAATACACATGCCAGGTAATTTACAATCAATGGCCCACAATTTCATCACATAGTTGTATATTCATCACCATGATCGTTTTTAGAATATTTGCATCACTCCAGAAAAAGAAATAAAAAGAAAAAAGAAAAAACTCATACATCCCACATCCCTTACCCCTCCATCTCATTAACCACCAGTATTTCAATCTACCCAATTTTTTACCCTTTATCCCCACCCCTATTATTTATTTTTATCCTTTTTTTACTAATCTGTCCATACCCTGGATAAAAGGAGCACCAGACACAGTCACATGGTCACACTGTAAAAGCTATATGGTTATGCAGTCATCTTTAAGAATCAAAGCTACTGGAACATAGCTCAACAGTTTCAGGTACTCCAGCCACTTCAATAAACTCCAATACACCATAACCTGAAAAGGGATATCTATATAATGCATAAGAATAACCTCCAGGATAACCTCTTGACTCTGTTTGAAATCTAAGCCACTGAAACTATATGGTCTCATTTCTCTCTTCCCCTTTTGATCAAGAAGGCTTTCTCAATCCCATGATGCTGGGTCCTGCCTCATCCCGGGTGTTCTGTCCCATGCTGCCGGGGAGATTTACACCCCTAGGAGTGCACGTAGAGGGAAGGGCAGTGAGTTTACCTGCCAGGTTGGTTTAAAGAGAGAGGCCATATCTGAGCCACAAAAGAGGTTCTCTATGGGTGACTCTTAGGCATAATTTTAAGTAGGCTTAGCTTCTCCTTTGCAGGTATAAGTTTCATAAGGGCAAACCCCAAGGTCAAAGGCTCAGCCTATTGAACTAGTTGTCCCCACTACTTTCCAGGATTATCAGGAATTCTCCAGATGGGGAAATTGAATGTTTCCTCTTTTCCCCCCGAGTCCCCCAAGGGGGCTCTCAAATACTTTTTTATTCTTTGCCTAAATCATTCTACTACAGGGAAATTTGATACAAATGGTTTAGCGATCACTCATGATAAATACTGATATTCAAGAAATTCATGGTATGCTTTTTGAACAACACAATGTTAATCCTCTTAGGAAGCAATGTAAGGAAAAAAATGTTCTTTGAGTGACTTTTCAAAAAACTCAATTGTCTGTAAAAAAATTAAGGATAGAGCATTATATCACTGCCCTGAGAGGATGTTTCCACTATAAACTTACGAAGTTCAGAGCAGATTTGTAGCTTTATGGTCATCCCATGTTCTTCAGAGATGGAGCTTAGAGACCCCAGAAGAACCTATGGTTGTCTTCAGAGTTTCACATCACCCCTAGGAAAGTGGCTTAGTGTGACATCTCTCCACAGAATAAGATCACTCCCTTCCCACCTGGAATGTCACAGACCTGAGAATCACATGTTCCCTTCCCTTCTACTCTTTATCTCCTACCATAGCCCACAATAAATCTCATTCTGCCAAACCCCACTCTACTCTCTGAATGTCTACTGCTCTGCATTGTCTGCTGGCACCTAGAACCCCATTCTCCACCTCCTCTGTGTCCAAGAGACAGCACCTGGATTACATAAACAGCTCTCTTCCCTGCCAGCTCCTGGTTCCCTTTCTGCAGGGCCACAGGGTGGCACAGGTTTCATTCATTCTTCTGTCAAAGGCCCCAGCTCCCAATCTGCTCTGAAAGGCTATCCTCTTCACTTCCAGGAATCATGTTCTTCTGTGCCCTGTCAAGTCCAGGTGGCAACAGTTTCCCACTGATGTTAGCTCTGGGGAAGGCACTTCCCTTGATGGTGGTCTTTTCCTTTGCTCATTCCTTGGTAGTCTCCCTCCTCAATTACCCAGCACCCAGAGCCAAGCTGGGGAAGAGATAGAGCCTGGGAAGAGATAGAGTCTAAACTACCAAGATATATAAAAGGACTTGGAAGTCAGACTCACTTCACAGTGATCCAATGCAACCTCATGTGTGTAGGAGAGGTAGCAATGCTGTTACTGTAAAAAGGGGGCAACTGTAAAACATCATTAGCAAAGCTTTATGCCACAATTTTTGCAACTTTCTCCTCTTCTGCCTGCCCAGACTGAAAATGAGTAGCAACAATGAAAGCATGCTAAACTTTGTTTTTAAAAGGGTTCAAAAGTAAATACCTAAAGGTGTAATGAATTCTGAATGTAAAACCAGTTGTTACCTGTAAAACTAACAATAATTGTTATTATCCTTATATTTGAACAACTTACCAAGTGCTCTTACATGCATTTTTTCATTTGATGTGTTCTCCACATCAAATTTGGGAAGAAAACGGTATTGTTTCCTTTTATAAGTAGAGAATGAGGCCCTGAGAATTTAAAGGACTTGCTCACAGGCTCTTATAAGAAGTGCAAGCAGATGTTCAGAACTCTGCCCGCTGTATAAGTTTAGCTCATGGGAGGAGCATACTGCAGTGCCAGGCTGGTCAATAGATTTCACGCTGTAGTCAATTCCCATTGGTTGATAGTGGGGCCAAGAGTTCTGTGTTGAGAAGGATTCTGAAGCTGGGTTTGGATTCAAGAGGGTACTGTATCTTGATTAACAATGACTGGTAAAGTATAAAATAGAGAAACATTACAAAGTCTCCCACATATCTTCTATCCTTGGTGTAGTGTTTTGAGAGCACAGGCTTGGAGGATTCATAGACCTAGCTGTGCTGGTTTGAAATTATTATGTACCCCAGAAAAGCCATGTTTTCTTCCCTAATCCAATCATATGGAGGCAGACTATTGTTTGGAGTGGAAACTTTTGATTGAATTGTTTCCATGGAGATGTGACACACCCAATGTGGGTGTGACTTTTTGATTAGATGGAGATTTGACTCTACCCATTCAAGGTGGGTCTTGTTAGTTTACTGGAGTCCTTTAAAAGGGGAGGCATTTTGGAGAAAGCTTAGATGCTTGGAGAATTGTTGCTTCAGAGCTGACTGAGATCAGACATTTGGAGATAGATGCTTGGAGTGACAACAGAGAGCAAACTCTAGACCTGGATGTTCGGAGGTGGAGGGCTCAGCAGATGCCACCATGTGTTTTCTTCCCATGAGATACTAAGTAAGCCAGAACCCAGAGTTGTGTCATGGAGGAGCTAAGTGAAGT
>PVIY010056081.1:0-13130 GCA_004026745.1 Myrmecophaga tridactyla | reverse complement strand
ACATACAAAGAAAAATATGCTCATCAACATGGCTGTTTATCAATTAACAGATAGTAAAAATCAGCAAAATTTTATTTTTATCTTCACATCCTTTTACCCTAGGCTGAACTTTGGGTTATTTAAAAATCTTACATCTGTATGTTGAATTGATCTTTATACTTTATATCCTGTTGGTTTCCTGAATCTAAGAATATTAATCATGAAGCAATTTGTAAGTTTGAATGTAGTAGAATGACATGTATATAAAATACATAACATATGCCTATATTATATATTTTTTGGCATGTATTAACTAGGTAGTTGTGTATGTAAAAGCAAATGTATGGAAAGATAAAAAGAAAATTCATATAAGTGGTGGTGTGGATATAAGAGTGGGGTTGTTAAATACTGGGTTTACCTGTAAATCTATTTGTAAAGGAGAAAGGATTAATGATTACTTGTTTAATTAAAAGTTAATTATAAAGAAAGGAATATAAATTAGCTCTGAAGGTCACCGTTTTCTGTCATCTGGACAAGAGCAATAACTTTCTAGTGGATTTCCTAAATTTAAAGTTCCATAAACTTTAAAATTTCTCTACATGTAGAAATCCTACTAATCCTTCAAGTATCCTTCACCTGCAAGGGGAAATTAGCTATTTTGCCCTGTATGAACATATGACACTATATTCCTATATGCGTTATGACCCATCTAATAACACCTTTTATAAAGATATTTTAGTGTATTTCTGGGCTGGTCTGAATCTGTGGTGGACCCCAGAAAAGCCATGCCCTTTGATCCTCATTCACTATTGCTGGGTGGGAGCATTTTGATTGTTTCCTTGAAGATGTGACCCACCCAATTGTGTGTGGTAACTTTTGATTAGATGATTTCCATGGAGGTGTGTCTCCACCCACTGAAGGTGGAGTTGCTTGCTGGAATCCTTTAAAAGAGGAAACATTTTGGAGAGAGCCCTTTTTGGTACTGCGACGTGAAAGCCAGCAGATGCCGCCATGTTCACCATGTGCCCTTCCAGCTGAGAGAGAAACGTTCTTGAACCAAGGTATCTTTCCCCAGATGCCTTAAATTGGACATGCCTATAGACTTGTTTTAATTGGGACATTTTCTCGGCCTTAGAACTGTAAACTAGCAACTCATTACATTTTCCCTTTTAAAAGCCATTCTGTTTCTGCCATATTGCATTCTGCAGCTAGCAAGCTAGGAAAATTTCTGTGTCACTTACTAGAGTGTAAGCTTTCTGATGTCAGAGACGTTCTGTGTAAACACCACATTTACAAATAAATAGTAAGAAGGGATGATTATTTGTTAAGTTTGACACTATACCACCTTAATGGAGGACAATGGTTTATTATTTAGAAACATATATTTTGGGGTCAGACAGAATCTGGACCTTTACTACGACGATGACACTTATTTGTTGTGAGACCTCTGGCAAGTAACCTTTAACATTTGACTAATAATAATAATTAACCTAAAGGGTTACTGTGAATATTTAATGTGGAGTGCATGTAAAATTGCATGCCACTTTGTCTCGAATTTAGTACCCAATAATCGAAGTTTGTTGTTGTTGTACAGTTTTTGCTTTTATTAAAATATATTTGGATTCCTTGCTCTATCATTTGGGTCTATACAGATTGACTGGGAGGTCTTATTATACAAACAAAGTATTTCAAGATACTTGATGAGGCAAGTAGACTTAGTATGTTGGGGATAACTTTCAAGGCATTACCAGGTGCAGCAAATTACGTGAGATTCCAGACGCTCTGCTTGCGTCCTGGTGGTTTGTCCATATAACCACAGAATGTATTTCTCTATCCCTCTTTATTTTAATCTCTACTAGCCCTTACCTCATCCGAATTCCTGTGTGCTTTACATTTCTTTCTATTTTCTGCAGCTGCACTGTATTGGACGTTGATATTGCTTTCCTGACCCCCACAGGTAATCTAACTTTCCTCCTGTTTGCATCACTTTTGCTTGTAGATATGGCTAACTACTTGACTTTGGGTGATATTCTGAATTACAAACTCCAACTGAAGTTGGATGTGTTGAAAAAGATCTGAGAAAGATGACAAAAATGGTCAATTTTCCTGAAATGCCAAATGAAGAACAGTTGTTGAAAAAGCTAAAGAAGAACCGTAATACTTAGAGGGGATGGTAACAACTTTCAAATATTTGAAGAATTGACATGCAGAAGAAATTTTCTGTCTTTTCAGATATCAAGACAAGGGCGGGCCATGGTGGCTCAGCGGCAAGAACGCTTGCGTGCCATGCCAGAGGACCCGGGTTCGCTTCCCGGTGCCTGCCCACGTAAAAGAAAAAAAAAAAAAAAAACAGATATCAAGACAAAAACCAATGGTTGAAAGAAATGAAAAGAAAATTCATTTTAACCCTAAGTTCACTTATATATCTTTAAAGATCTTTTTTTCACATTTCCAAGAATTACTTTATTCCATTAAATGCCTCTGATTTGCTTTATTCTTGCAAAAGGGAAATAAAGATTATACTCTCAACTAAGATGCCAGAGGAAGTTGCAGTAGGATGTAAATCATCTTGAGAAGCTGTCATACCTACTGCCCACTCAGAATCGCAGACACATTCTGCAGCTCCCACCCCTAGCTCCTGACATGGTGCACTGGGTTCAAAAACACACAGCAGCACCTGTTGTGTGACATGGAAACAAAATACTATTCCAGCTTTTTTCATAAGTTGGGGACCATGTATGCTTCTCCATGTTTATTCTTCCTAAAGTCCCTTCTTTTGTCCAATTTCTTGAGTGCCTTATTCCCATCCTGAGGCATTTCTCTCTCTTTTGTGCTCTCAGATCCCAAAGTGACACAGTATTTGGTTTTAAAGTACGATTACTTTGAAGAAGCTCTGAAAATTCCTGAATTTTGGAATGGGATCTTCTTTTTTTATTTCACAGGCTCCTTAAATGATCCTTCCCTTGAACACATTCTGTAATTTCTCCTGTAGGTACAGCACAGATGTCTTCATGAGAAGTGTCCTTATGAGGCTGCCTTCTAGGATAGAAGTCAGATACTGTAATTCTAGGAAACACAAGAAACCAATCACTTCCATT
Organism: Myrmecophaga tridactyla; assembly: GCA_004026745.1. Classification (NCBI taxonomy): domain Eukaryota; kingdom Metazoa; phylum Chordata; class Mammalia; order Pilosa; family Myrmecophagidae; genus Myrmecophaga; species Myrmecophaga tridactyla. The sequence continues at coordinate 10,053 of PVIY010056081.1, read as the reverse complement.
GAAACATTTTTAGCAGAAGCTTGATGCTCAACTATAAGGAATGTTGTAATTCCTATATGAGTAGGAGGTGGAAATACGCCGCTTGTATTTCTATAGGAAACTTCCTGTGCCCACTTCAAATTATCTTGGCCTACTTCAAATCATCTTTGCCTAGTGACGAGTTCCAGCAGTCTTCATCCAGCATCACACAGGCAGGTGCAACATGGAAGTGCCTCACCTCAAACTTCAATCTCAGTCCCTCCCACTTCCTGCCCTTTTCTGATGTTTGCTACATGGGACAATCAAGAGACTACATTGGAAGTTTTCAAGCACATATACAGGGGTTGAGATTTTTATTCTGTGGGGTAATTCTGAAGACTGAACTTTCAATATGGCACCATTTCTTCAAGAGACCAGCTGGTTGATGACCTCAAAGTCTTCTACCCTGCAGGGACCAATAATTCTTCCTTACCATAATTGGTGCCAAGGCTGTATATGCATTTGGTTTTGTTGTCTACAGTGCCTCCTTAAGTTATCAATCTGAATCTCTGCTTTCTCAGCATAGTATCAGCACAATATTGCTTCATATCAAAGGACCCATTTAATGTTAAGTGGTTCAATTTTAGGCACGTAACTATGGGATCTGCTGACCTGACATATACCCATGACCCAGAAGCAGCTGGTCTAATGAAATGGTGAAATTGCCTGTTAAAGTGTGCTGTTTTTTTTACAGAATGTGAAACATATCTCTATTCTGAAAGGATCAAAACCAAGTACATTCTACATACTTTCTGGTATATTGCATTCCGGCAGTTAGCAAACCAAAAGACGTGGTTTCCATAGCAGTGGTCAATGTAACAATAGACTGGCTCTCTCTCCATTCCTAGTTTGGTTTGTTTGTTGCTTGTTTTGATTTGTTTGTTTGTTTTTTGGCCCACCTCTTACTCCACATCCCTCGAATCACAGTCTCAATAAACTATTCACACATCATCCTTTGTCTGAGGCTCTATTTTTAGAGAACAACAGGATAAGAAAATACCTCAGGCTCCTACCATTCTGGCAATGAATCTATTTTCCTAATAGCATTGCTTTCTAAATCTGACTAACTTTTCCATAACAGCCAGAAGAAAGATTCTGGGCTCATTCATCTAAAGGAGCTGCTGCTATCTGGTTTCGATAGAAAAGCTGGGAGGGTAGATTAAGTAACCTTTTTCAGTCTGTGGTTTAATGAGTAAAGTTTTCTTATATCAAAAGTTTGAAAGAAAAATAGAGTTAAATCAAAATGGCACGACTGACACAACAGAGCCAAGTTTAGGCCTTAGCATTTGGCAAAAAGCATATGCAGTTGAAATATTTGGCAAAGACAGTTACAGTGGATTCATGTAGAAGAGAATGGACAAGTTTTTGTTTGTGGCCAAGAAAACCACAATTTTATTATTATAACATAAATAACCCTAGGCAAAGAGGCTTGGCAGTCATATCTGACTTACTGTGGAGAATCTACAGACATTTTTAATTCTTAAATAATTCTTCTTTCCTCACTCAGATACAGAGTATGAGAAATCATGCCACTGAATCCTTTGATATGATTAAGCTTAGTCTGTTTTATGAGTGCTATTATGCTGGATGATGAACAGATTTATAGATTTTTCCCATTGATAAACCTAATTGGTTTACCATCAATTGAGGCAGAAGTACTGTATTATATTCAGATGAATGCTGGGTTTTTAGGATTATTACCTTTAACATTCATTTTCTCCTATTTGCAGATTTGTGATGCTAAAAACAAGATATCAAGAGCAACTTGCAAGTTCTAGATGTAAAATGGGTCTCACCAAATGGATATCTTTGACTAAGATTTGGAAGGTGAAAAGGAGATGAAGTCCATTTTTCTATGACTTTTGGCAGTCACTGAAGGCAAGCAATATGGATACATAGGGTTTCACTATGGTAGCATCCCAGTGTCCCCTCCAGCTTCCTGGAAGTGAGAAGTAGTTGCAAGGTAATAGTGGTTATTACTTGCTTTCAGTATAGCACTATTGATAGCCTCAGAAGAGATTTGCTCCCCTAGTGGATCAGTGTGTATTATTCGTGGAACCCTTCCAGGAGGCCCAGACTCTTTCAGAAGCATGCTCTTTCAGTACCTATAATGACATCCTAAGGACCTACTTTCCTGAAACAAATATATTCCTGCTTAAAATATCCAGAGTGGTTTCTGTTTCCTTCCTTGGGCCCTGATGGATGCACCAAGTTAAGGTAAACTGTTCCGAGTCTCATGTCTCAGCAAATAGCTGGATTTCATATGATTGGGGAAGGACAATCACTGAGATTAAGAAGGTAAAGTGAAATCTCTGTCCACCTCAAATTATTTTCTTAGGAGAACACCATGTGTCAAATATATTAGCAAACACGTGGGAAGCAAAGTCCAAGATGGAAGTTCTGTTTTAGGTTTATTTTTAAAGGACTTAGTGGAGGTTTGATGGATTTGGTGACAGAGGAAAAGATGATATGAACTTTGGGGCATATACGTGCTATGGGCTTTAAACACAATCTCTTCCATAAACTCAAAAAAAAAAAGCTAACAAAGTTCTTTAAAACAATATTTGAATTTTATCTGACTTCAACGTAAAAAATAAATAAGCAAACATACAAATATACCTTCACATTGCAGTGCGTTCACATTCCTGTCTCCCATTTAGTGATCTCTGATTCAGAGAAATGTTCTTAAGAAAAAGGTAAATATACCACATGTTTCTCAAATGGATTAATTTAATTCAAGATTATTGAACTACAGTTCTTACAGTCAATGATTATACATGCTATCGTCCATCAATTCCTCGCAATTCCATCAATACTGGTGACCACAGTATATACAGATTGTAACTTCAGGAAAAATTCATAGGCTCTGGAGGCTGAGACTTTTAAGACACACTGGATTTTTTATTTTTTGAATATTAGCTCTTCACTTATTTTTTATAGAATCCTAAAATAGCACCAACCCTCCAAGTGCTATTATCTGGAATCCATTAAATACAACATGCATGCAAGAATTTTTTAAACTATGTATTTTTCAGTTCGGGTGAGTGCTGAAAGATCTGACTCTCAGAATAACTTTCCTGTGGTATTTTTCTAAATTTTCAGGGAAAAATGGATTATTCCCCATGTTCACTCAACAGCTCACAATGGCATCTGAAATCATGGATGACCCAACAAACTGATCTCTTAATCTTTTGTGCAACAAGTGTTACCACTATATTTATCAGATTATATTATTATTCATTTTTAAAAATTCTTTGCTCTTGAACAGTGATCAGTATGACATAGAAATTAATAAATTGGGATAAATGGAATGGTATCAGTCATATGAAGATGTAATTTCTTAAATGAAATAAAATATTTTCAGACCATAAAGAGCAGTTATACTAATAGTGAACATTAAACCATTCAATCAAGTGAATGTATAGTGAATTAAGATAAACATGTGAAATGTTCCCTGCAATTTCCTTAGATGTAAAGTAAAGCTTTAATAGATAATTAAAAATAGAATTGTGATCATGTAATGGGCCTCAACTCAGATGTTAAGAAGTACATCTCTGCTTTTACTGCTAACATTGAACTTTTTCAAACCCTTTAACTAGAATAACTTCTATGCTAGTTGAAGAAAAAATGCATTTGTTTTTAGTTTGCTGATTGTTGGGCCAATGCTTCCCTCAGTACAGTACTGTCACTAACCTCTTTGCACTGAAATAACTGAGAAGAAAATTAAAATAAATATTTATATTTACTCAGAAATTTTAATATTTGCCTTCAGTCAAGTTGCTTTTTAATGATTGCCAATGAGGATTGGGTGGATTCTGAAAATACTCTTTCTTCTTATTGGCGAGGAAAATTCCTTTGAGAGAGAATTGAAAGTCTTAGTTGTTGCTTTTGTATCACAGAAGTGACCCATATGTACAGTGGGTTGAATGACTAATTCAGTAATGTCTGGAAACAGATGGTGGGGATTTTAGCAGAGCTAGCTCCCAGGTGATAGAAAGTTCCCTCTGTCTCCCCACCCCCACTCCACCTCTACGTATTTTCCCACGTTCATTGTTGTAATTGTCTGCCAGGAAATGCCTTCACTTAAGGGGACATATGAGGCAACAAAGGAAAAAAAAAAAGATCTGGCAAGAGAGTAGAAATGTCATTTCTTCCACTTATCTGCTGCTTCTTGGAGATATTCATGGGATAATATGATCAAACAAATGTTTTTTTCTCATAGGCCAAAATCTCTTCAAGAGAATATTTCATTTGACATATGGCTTTGACTTTTTCTGTCAACCATCTCTTCTCTCCCACCACTTTCCCTTCTTTCTTTCTTTTTTGAAAAAATAATATATTACCTAATTCTGAAGGGAATCAAGCCAGGTTTTTAGAGCGCCTTCCCTATGCTACCAATCTTTTCACAAAATTAACTGATTCTTGCTGATTCTTTTTATCACCACTGTTTAACCCCTTGTAAGCTAGCTTCTACCCCTACTCTAACCTCATAAAAATGTCTTTCTTCAAAGTCAGCAGTGTTTTTCCAATCACCAATTACAAAGATTTTTCTCTGTGTGTCCAATTCTGCCCTTTCTTAAATTCTGTCTCTGGTTTTGGTTTATGTGACATTATTTATTTAGGCTCTTTTCCTATTTTCCTCTTTTCCTCCTGTCTCCTTTCTTTCTCTGTCTCTTTTCCCTGGTGTTTGTTTCACAATCCCTAAATAAAGGTGTTCCTTTATTCTACTTTGTATTCTACATTGTCTCTATACTCTTTATCATGTGCTTCCACAATTTCATACACCATAATTTTTAAATGATCCTAAAATTATATGTTCTCTCCCCTTCAAACGTACATTTTGAAATACCTACAGTAATTCCTTGTGAATGATCCATAAGCATCTGAAGCCAGTTTTAACATTGTTAACCCCTGGTAGTAGGAAGAATTCTATGATACCCACAACAGCCCCATTCTAATGATGTCCGCACTCGCATAATCTTTGGGACCATAAATGTGATGGATTTTACTCCTATGACTAGGTTATATGTTACACTGACATTAAGAAAGGGAGATTACACAGCTGGGCCTGTCCTAACAACGTGAAACCTCTAAATCTGGACAGAGGAAGTCAGAGATTTGTAGTGTCAGAAGGACTCAATGTAAGGGCGACACATTGTCTATTTGGATTTAAGATGAAGTGGATGATGTGACAAGGAATGCAGACAGCTTCCAGTTGCTGAGAGTGGTCCCTGGCTGACAGCCAGCAGGGAATTAGGGACTTCATCTTTACAACCAAACATAAGAAACTAAATTCTGCCAACAACATGTATGAGCTTAGGGGACCCCCAAAACTTGAATGAGCTCCAGAGCCTCCAGATGAGTACTCAGCCAGGTATTCAGTTTTGTGATACTCTGAGGAGAGAACCCAGCCATACTGTACCCAGACTGCTGACCTATGTAACTATGAGCCAATAAATGGGTATTATTTTAAGCCACTACATTTGTTACCAGTAATAGAGAAACAACACACCCCTAAACAGTACATTTTATTTCAATAAACTGATTAGATCCAGGCCAGTTTTGTCAATCCTGCCATTCACTATTTTTTTTTCTTTAAAAGCGTGTTTTATTTTTAAATTTTTTTATTTTTTAATTTGCATATGGGCAGGAGGCACCAGGGATCGAACTCCAGACCTCCAGCACAGCAGGTCGGAGCTCTGCCTGCTGAGCCACGGCAGCCACCCCTTGCCATTCACTATTGAATCAGATTTTTTTTTTTTTTTGTCTTTCATTATAGCTGCATCTGGGGTGTTTATATAGATACACGATTTCAACAAACACTGTACAGTAATGGTTAAAGTCAAGCAAATATAATCATCTTGTGGGTATAGATTAACTTTCCTGGGAAATGCTTTAACATTTAGACTACTTGAAAATGTGGCAGAATATGTGAATATGGCTCAAAATCTCAAGAAATAAGTCAAGTTTCCTAAATTATGTATATTGTGCTCTTGTACCATACTGATAGTAGGCTGAATGCATGTAATTAATAAAGACTAGCTTACTGATTTAGCCTATTTGGATTCACACTACAGAATATTATTGAGCGCTTGTTGGTTTAACTATTATTTTAAATGAGTAAGGAAATTACAAATAAAGCCATTTGGAATATGGCTTCTGCCATAGAGATTCACTCATCTTTCTAGCAATTCTTATTTTCATAATGCTGATTATAATCTTAGAAAGCTTTTAACTTAGCAGAAGAAAAATATTATCCCAAATGTCCCATGAAGGTGTCTGTTTAGAAGTAGAAATAGAAGACATCAAATATGCATAATTTAGTTTCTTATTCTATAGCTCATCTCTCAGAACAGAAAAATCATGTGCAAAATGAGATAATTTCACTATTCTCCAAATCCTGAAATAACTTATGGTTCTCTAAGTGACAAATTTCCCTTTTCCATTAAATTACAGATGCTCTTCAATATAGGTGATTATCTGAACTTTTTCTTGTTTTCTAAATTGGGATGTTCTATATATAGACACCAATTCAAAATGTAATGAATTTTAAAAATTTGGAATTATTGAAGTTCTAAAATTTTATGAACATATAAAATATAAATTGGGTACACCTGTTATTACCAACAACATATTCATGGGTAATCTTTTCAGTTCTTAAAATGACAAAGCCTAAGTCATTCTACTTGACAAATAGTAATAGGAGATACTTTAAAAATGAAAAAGGCAGACCAACTGAAACCATGCAATGAAGCCATGCTTTGTAATCAATACTGCTTTAAAAAAAATTTAACTTTAATTAGGCTTGGTCTAAAGACAAATTACCTGCTTTCATTAGATTTTAAAATGAAAGTTCGATGAAAACTGCACTGTAACTCACTGCTCTTTTCTGAAAGTCTGTTTCATGTTAGCACATTGTGCATAAATAACACAGAGAATTATGTGTGTCAAGTGGACATTCACTCATTTAACACATGTACAATGCACATGGCTCACCAACGTGCTAAACCAGGACTGGAGTTCAATTCCAGGTCACAAAACGGATTCTCTAGATTTTTCTGTATTAGATGGAGGCAATTATCTTCACAAGATTCTACTTCTTTGATCGAAAAAGTGCTATGTTTTAAATATCAAGGAAAAGAAAGGTTAATTAGAAATGACAAGTGAAGGTAGTTTTATCCATTAAAGTTAAAATTCATAAGAAAAATGATGCAAATGTGAACTAGGCTGCATGAATGACTAAGAACATTGGATCCAAAATTGTACAGTCATTTTATCCACATTAAATGATATTTTAGATTATATCTCAGCAGATAAAATATTGTTCTCTCCTGAGCCATTTATGCTAAATATGAATAACACGTTACATTAAGTGTTTGTTCAGTGCTATACACCTATACACAGATACATCTTACTTTCAACCTGAGAACATGTCCATAATAGCACAACCTCAATTAAGTAGAGTCAAACTAATTTGCATGCTTTTTAGACAAAAATTTCAAGATTTCATTTTCCAGATAACCAAAGCCAGGCTAATCAAACAATTTTATCAAGGGCAGGCTGAATAAATAATCTATAGAGAAAACTTCGCCTTTTGAAGAAGTAACTAAAATCAGAAATTCATTTTCTTAAAATTATGGGAAAACATCCTCGTCTCTCTCCAGACCAAGTTTGTGTTCTTTCCTTTGTGGGTGCAGATAAACTTGTACCTCTCGTGACTGTGTATTGTTTTTGTCACCAGGGTGAAGTCTAACCAAAATTAGTTATTCCATCTAACTTTTGTCCCCACTTCGTTGTGCTTATTTCCAGGAAAATGAAGCAAGCAGACACCTGCGGGAAGCTGCCGCTCCTGCAAGCACTGGTCCCACTGCACTAAGTTCCTACCCATGGGAATCGCAAGAGTCCCTCTGGAGGCCACTAAGTGTCAGCCTCGCCTCAGCAGGCGCAGGCCCCTCCCTGAGCATGCGCACTTGGCCCCGCACGCTGACCTTTCTCCCCCTTTGCTCATTATAATAGAAAATTCCCCTCCGCTGGGCCGGACTTGGACGCTATTTTCTGAATCTGCGATGTAGGTAAAAGTATGTTCTAGAATGAGCAAGACTGGGATGATGAGAACCAATGATGAGCCCCCACTGTCCTGCTTCAGCCACCCGCGCACGCTGTCCCTGGTCCCTTCTAGAAGAGCTGCGTTCGCCTCCCTCCCTACGCGGGGAAGGTGCCTTAAGGACCCGAGTCCACCCTTTTCCGCTCTCTGGCCAAAGAATAAAATTCTGCTTGGCTTCACTCAACCAATCTGCTTTTGTTCTATTCGTGCGAGCAGCACAGCTCTGGAGACCTGTTTCCAGGGCCTACCACAAGGAGGTTTGGTAATATTTTTATTTGTTTACACTGCTTTACCTCCCATTAAAATGAGCTCCTGGAGAACAGGAATCACATGAAATCATCATTATATCCCAGATACCAACCCAGCATCTGACTCACCATTTCTACTCGATAACTATACATGAATGGATGAAAAGTACAATGAGAATAATAGGCTTTATTATGCAGCAGTTATAATAATGGACCTAATGATTATATCATCCAAAATTATCAATCATAAGACTTACAAAATAATGAAGAAATGATTTTTTAAATGCTAAAAAAAAACAATAAATAATACAAATTAATAAAAATTTTAAATATTGGTCAAAATATTTACCAAAATGGAAGAATACAATGTTATCAACTAACATCCTGAGAAGAAAATTCCACTCTCTATTTTTAAACTGAAGCTAGAAGATTTTCATATATGATTCTGTTATTTCATAAAAACCAACAGGAAAGATTTTGTCATATAAACAATGATATATTGATGAGGTTCTTTCCCTAAGCCAACAACACATGAGAATTATTAGCCCATTTTTCTTCCTTCTGTATATCTCTGCCAAAATAATCTGCACTGAAAGCACAAAGAATTTAAAGGATTTTCCCACTTGGTCGACTTTGTAGTGAACGAGACACGTGATATATGTATTCCCAAACCACAAGGGAGGAAGTGATTTCACAGTATGTGAGTGGCTCTGGGAGTTTGGGGGGTGTCAATTAGAGATCTAGCTTAGTTGTGGACTCTTTGAGTGTGGTTTCTTTCAATAACTTGAATGTCTCCATTTGTAAATCATAAGTAGTCATATGCTCTGCCTCCATTGTTTTCATGGGCCCCTTCCTTGCTCATCTTCTTTCTTAAACAATAGCACATTTGGAGCATTCACTTAAGGCTGAGGTTAGAGGGTTACTTTACACCCACTATTTTATAATTTTGATTCCTGTTAAATTTAGTTGTTTTTTGAAAGAGAAGTCAAATGTTTTAACTGACTTTAAAAACCCACTGTTACATTTTTAAATGGAATTAGATGATATTGAGTTAAAATAAAATCGAGTGTCTGCAAGACTGATGAGCACTCAGTGGTGACATGAACTATTGCCCAGTAAGTTTTATTTTTAATGCTGACGAGATTGATAATAAAGTGCAAATTTTAAAATAATTTTCACATTTACTCGTTGACTTCATACACATATAAATTAATAAAGTGTTTTAAACGAAGAATTAAAGCGGTGTTTGGTTTGTATGGATGAAAGTAGTAAAAAGCTTTCCCTCTGGCTTTTCTCATGCGGAGCTGATTTCACCGTTTACATGAAATCGCATCTCGACCTCAACAAAATAAATATCGGGGACTATTATAATCTGAGAAGATTAAATACTTTATATATAAATGGTAAGAGTTATATCAAATTTAACTGTCACTATGTATTTAAAAGATGTAAGTTTAAGGATCATCTTTTGTTTGATGTAAATTGAAGTCTTGGCCTCCTATTATAATTTTAATTATATTATTCAGTTGAAACAATCACCTGTCATTTAGACATAATGTTCTGTGCTACATAGCCCTGTTAAGGAACTAAAATTACATTTTTATACTTTACACTTTCATTTTTTCCATTACCTGAGAAAGCACTATAAGTAAATCAATGCAAATGGCTTAATTGTCCACTTCT
>PVIY010056080.1:0-13457 GCA_004026745.1 Myrmecophaga tridactyla | reverse complement strand
GCCAGTCTGATAAAAGGTAAAAAAGGCTCTCCCATTTTAACTTTTTTTTTTTCATTACCAGTGTGGTGAACTAGGATCATAGGTTTTCCTTAGCTCCATGTGCTTTCCTATCATGCATACCTGAGACTTCTACAGAATGGAGTGGTGGGAGGAATTGGCGAACCTGGGCTTGATTCATGACCCTGTGATCGTGACCAACTTTTTGTTCTCACTGAACCTTGTTTGCCTTGCGTGAAAAAATAGGGATAAGATTTCCTGCCCCCATACACCCTCTCAGTGCTATTATAAGGATCAAATCCAACAATGCCGATGAAAGTGTTTTGTAAACTGTAAGAATAGTTAACAGCAACAATAACATATTTTTAGCTCTTGCTAGAAGCCAGGCTCTGTGCCTTCTCTCACACAGCACTCAGAACGGCCGTTGAGGTCCAGTACAAGTCCCATTTTACAGATGAGAAAACTGAGCATGAGAGAGGCTGAGTAAACTGCTCAGTGTCCCAGAGCTGGAATGTGGCACCACCCAACCACCCAACCCAGGCAGACTGGTTCCGGAATCCACATCCTCAACCCACAGCACGTGGCAAGGGTGACAAAAACAACGACCCACCTAACAAGAGGTGAAAAGCAGGTGTCTGGCTTCCAATAGGTGTAGTCACCGCATGCAATTAATCTGTCCACAGTTTTACAGACAGTGGCATGTTCTATTGAAAAGCAGCAGCTCTGAGTTCTATCCGCATTCCACTCCGACAAGTTCAGGAAGCTCCTGAAACCTTGCTCCGTTTTAGTTTCCTCATCCGTCAAATGGAGTTAATGATAGTGCCCACCTGTGCTGGTGATTAAATGAGATAATGCCTATAAAAGTGTTAACTCAATGATTGGAATGTAGGATTCCTAATTTTAAAACGTGGCCTTTCCACATTCCAGTTGTGGCACCAAATCCCAGCTGTGTGATTTGCACACATTACTTAACCTTCGGCCTCCTCGGTTTCTTTCTTTTGTACGCACGGATGACAACAGTTTCACCTCAGGATTTTGTGTGCGTTGAGTGGGTACACCTGGGACACAGCCAACACTGGACAAATGGTGGCCAATGTTCTTCCAGTCATGTCACTGGTCAAGAGCTCTGCCGAGGGTTGTGAATTTCAGATGCAGTTAAAAAGGCCAGTCACAAAGACTCCATCCCTCCCAGCAGGGCCCCTCGGAAGCCTCTGAGAACCGGCAGCTTCAGGTCCCCAGCCAGGACGAAGGGGCAGGGCGCGGGCCTAGAGGTTCCTTGGTCGCTTGCTCTGGAGCTTGGCAGCCTTGGGGCCATCTCGCTCGTTTACCCGGAGTCGCGTCCGCTGCACGGTCACCTCCGGCCCCTCTTTGGAGGGATGAGGACAGCTGGCAGCCCTCGGCCGCGTGGGAAGGGGCACAAGCCCGCAGCCGCCCGCCCGGGAGTGCTTCCAGGCCTGGCGACGGGCCGTGCCCCCCGGGCAAGCGCTTCCTCGTGGCGGCGCCTCCGTCCCCTGGGTGACAGTTGGAAGAAGCGGGCTGTAGACTCGGGCGATCCCGCCTTCTAAACCCCATGTGGGCCTCGTGGGGCGGTGGCTGAACTCGGCAACCCCCCGCGCTGCGCTCAGGCCCCTCCCGGGTAAGTGGGGGGAAGCGCTGCCTGGCCCCGCGCTCCCAGGGCTGCTCCCAGAATCCGGAGTCTCTTCCTGTCCCCAGCCGGCGCCTGATCCCGGCTCAGGAGCTATTCGCCGCTTTCATCTTGACCCTCCCTGGGCCACTGCAAGTCCACTTCCCCACAGTCCTGCGGACTCACTCTGAGCGGGGTGCTTAGCCTCTCTGGATTTGTGTACACGTCTCTAAAATGGGAAATGGCGACCCTCTTCCTGGCGCGGGGCGCTGTTAAGACTGTCAGATTAGCAAACGGATGTGGATGTGATTCGTAGTGAGGAAAGTGCTCAGCAAATATGCATCTCTTTTCCATCCCTGAGACCTTAGACCCATCACTTAATCTTGCGAGGCCAGGTTTTCTTGTCTGCAAATTGAGGATAAATGTGACACTTCCACGTGGGGTTTCTCATTCACGTATTCGTTCGTTCATTCATTCATTCCGTCTTTCTTTTTTATTGTTGTTGGTTGGGCGGAAGGGGGCTGCTGGGCACTGTGACGCGCAGACCCCAGCCCCAGCCCCTCTTCTCTTTGCTGCCCTATGGCTAGTCCCTCCCCCTGCTGGGAGATTCCCAGGGCTTTCCCTGCACCAGAATTCTGGGAAATGAGGAAAACTCAAGAGAGTGTGGGGATTTCTCATAGAGCTACATTTAATCAACTTTCTCTGTTCTGAAGTTACCTCTTTGTATGAAATTGTTTCTATGTCCATTTATTTTACAAAAGATGGTAATTGGGGTTAGAGTGGCTTTTCTAAATGTTCTGGGTTTGGCAAAATTAGAAGTTGGCAACTGTTGTAGCAGGAAGAGCCTAAGGTGACCCATAATGACGCCCACCTCCCAGTATTCAAGCCCTCCTCTTGGCTGGGCCTGGCAACTCGCTTCTGATGAACAGAACATAGCAAAGGTGATAGGATGTCAGTTCTGTGGCTAGATTGCAAAAGATTGTGCCTTCCATCTTGCTGGTGGACTCTCACTTGCCATCTTCGTTTGCATACTTTGATGAAGAAAACTGCCACCTTGGAGAGGCCTACATAGCAAGGAGTTAAAGGTAGTGTGCTGTTTTGAAAATAGGCACCCTAGAAAAGCCATGTTTTAATCCTGATCCAGTCTTAAAGCCATGTTTTAAAGCCTGATCCAGGCTGTGGGGGCAGCCGTTCCCTTTAATCCTGATTCAGTCATTGCAGGATGGAAACCTTTGATTAGATTATCTCCATGGGATTGTGTCGCTCCCAATTGTGGGTGTGACCTTTTGATTAGGTATACCCACATATTCCAGGTGGGTCTTGATTAGTTTACTGGAGCTTTAAAAGGGGAAACATTTTTGAGAAACCTCAGAAATGACAGAGTTGGCAGAGCCGACAGAGAGACAAGTTGTAAGTGCTTGGAGAACAGTTGCTTCAGAGAACAGAGACATGGATGTTTGGAGATGCTTGGAGTCTAGCTGACGTTACCGTGTGCCTTCCCATGAGATGGTAAGCAAGCCAGAACCTGGAGAGAGCCACGGGAAGCCAAGAGATGAAAGCCAACCCTAGAGAAGCAAAGTGAGGAACCCCCACAGGAACAGAGGTTGAAAGCAATGGAGCTCTGGAGCATGACTAAAACATACCATTCTCTAACATCATACAGATTAGTATCAGGATATAACACAGACAGTGAGAACATTGTCAAGTCTTTAGGAATTTTATACAATCTCTAAATATATGAATAATATTTCACCCATATAAATTTAGCTAGCAAAAGGATAGAAAATCCTTTTCAGTTATTGTAATACTTCCCAAATACCTACTATGTTATATGTTTAACTGCTTTACAACCTCACTTTTACAAGATGAAAGAACAAATTTCTTTGCAATAGTTTTCTTTAAAAGTGAGAAGACTTGTCTTCTGAAATAAAGGATGACAAGGTCGACATAAACATCAACAACAGTATTATTCTGATATAAAATCTTTGTCTTCCAGAGTACTGAGATGCTTAAGAAAAACTTTTTATGACTTTTCATTATGAGCAGCCTAACTGTCCGCAGTATTTTTTTTTTTTGTATGCTATATGATGAGGTCACATTTCATTATTTTTCAATGTGAGTATCCTGTTATTGCAGCACCATTTATTGAATTTTTGTTTGTTTGGGGGGAAGTGCCTGGACCGGGACTCGAACCCGGGTCTCCCACACGGCAGGCAACAATTCTACCACTGAACTACCCTTGTGCCCCTGTTATGGCAATTTTTGCAGCTGTATTTGCTTTAATTATTCCTTCTATTGGAGGTTAAAAAAAACCTTTTTTTCATAATATCCTGAAATTATGAGCAATCTCAAGAGTACATTGACTGCCAAGCTCTAAAAAACAAACTGCAATTATTTAATTTGTCCCAAGCCTAAATCCAGGAAAACTTTTCCAAATCTCTCATTTTACTTACTGAAATTTGTCAATTAGACTTTATCCAATTATTCCTATCCCAAGGCAATTTATATTTTAATACTGATTTGTTCACTGTGGTTACTGTTCCACAGGTATTACTGGAAAAAAATAATTTTATCAAACATGGCCTATTCCACAGCATTTTTCTGTGCTTATCATTTCTAATCTCCAGCCCCAGTAGAAATAATTCAAAACCACACCTCCCCCATATTTCTGCACCCAATCCTTCCCTCAGAGCTGCCTTAGGTGGTGGTGTAGTTTGCTAGCTGCCGGAATGCAATATACCAGAAACAGAATGGCTTTTAAAAAGGGGAATTTAATAAATTGCTAGTTTACAGTTCTAAGGCCAAGAAAATGTCCCGATTAAAACAAATCTATAGAAATGTCCAATCTAAGGCATCCAGGGAAAGATACCTTGGTTCAAGAAGGCTGATGAAGTTCAGGGTTTCTCTCTCAAGTGAGAAGGCACATGGCGAACACAGTCACAGTTTCTCTCTCAGCTGGAAGGGCACATGGCGAGCACAGTGTCATCTCCTAGCTTTCTCTCCTGGCTTCCGGTTTCATGAAGCTCCCTGGGAGGCGTTTTCCTTCTTCATCTCCAAAGGTCGCTGGCTCGTGGACTCTCTGCTTCATGGTGCTGCAGCATTCTCTGCTCTCTCCGAATCGCTTCCATTCTTCAAAATGTTTCCTCTTTTATAAGACTCCAGAAATTTATCAAGACCCACCCAAATGGGTGGAGGCATGTCGTCACCTAATCCAGTTTAACCACCACTCTTGATTAAATCATATCTCCAGGGAGATGATCTGATTACAGTTTCAAACATACAGTATTGAATAGGGATTATTCTGCCTTTATGAAATGGGATTTAGATTAAAACATGGCTTTTCTAGGGGACATGCATCCTTTCAAACCAGCACAGGTGGTTAAACCCTAGGGGCAGGGATAGGTGAGATAGAAGGAATGAGGCCTAGTCTGTCGAATTTGGGTTTAAAAGTTTTAAATGAGGGCAGAGGCAAAGCAAAAGCAACAAAAATAAAAATAGGTAAGTGGAAACTCCTCAAAATCAAATGCTTCTGTGCCTCAAAGGACTTTGTCAAAATGGTGAAAAGGCAGCCAACTCAATGGGAAAAAATATTTGGAAACCATATATTTGATAAGAATTTGAATACAGTGTATATAAAAAAATCCTACAACTCAACAACAAAAAAACAAACAACCCAATTATATAATAGACAAATGATATGAATAGACATTTTTCTGAATAGGAACTGCAAACGGTTAAAAAGCACTCGAAATGATGTTCATCTTCATTAGCAATTAGGGAGATGCAAATCAAAACAACAATGTCCTCACACCTATAAGAATGGCTGCTACTGGGTGGGCCATGGTGGCTCAGCAGGCAGAGTTCTCGCCTGCCATGCCAGAGCCCCGGGTTCGATTCCCGGTGCCTGCCCATGCGGGAAAAAAAAGAATGGCACTATTAAACAAACAGGAAACTGCAAATGTTGGAGAAGATGTAGAGAATTTGGAACTCTTAGGTACTTCTGGTGGGAACGTAGAATGGTACAGCTGCTGTGGAAGACGGTTTGGCCGTTTCTTAGAAAACTGAATATTGAGTTGCCCAACAACCCAACAATACCACTACCTGGTATATACCAAGAAAAGCTGAAAGCAATGACACAAACAGACATTTGCACACCAATGTTCATAGCAACATTATTCACAGTTGCCAAAAGATGGAAACAATGCAAATGCCCATCAACAGACAAGTAGATAAAAAAATGTGATATAGACTTACAATGGAATATTATGTAGCAAGATGAAATGATGTCCTGAAGCAAATGACAACATGGATTGACCTTGAGGACATAATGCTGAGTGAAATAAGCCAGACACAAAAAGATAGATACTGTATAATTTCTCTATTGTGACCTTAGCAAAGGTAAACTCAGAGGCTTTTTGTAAAATACAATATAAAGGGGGTGGGCCACGGTGGCTCAGCAGGCAGGAATGCTTGCCTGCAATGCCAGAGGACACGGGTTCGATTCCCGGTGCCTGCCCGTGTAAAAAAAAAAAAAACAATATAAAGGACCTAGAGATGCACAGGAGCTAGAGATGGGTGAACAGTTAGCTAATGAGGTTTAACTTAAATGTAAGGGAATGGATAGAAGTGAAAGCAGTTCATTAGTAAGTTTATAAGTAATATTGCCATACTGAGGGTGAACATGATTGAAAGGGGTTGTATAGAGTCATGTATTCCACTGATTAACACTACAAATATAAATAAGTTCTTGCATGAACTACTTCAAAGGTATGAAATCTTGTACAAAGAATCAATAATAGAGGAGTACAGGGGAAAACTACTATTGCAGGCTATGGCCTATAGTTAACAGGAGGACATCAACAGTCCCACAGCAATACCAGTGGTAAATATTTTGAGTGAAGGACAAGAGTTAAGGGAAAGTTTGGATTTTCTATTTGGTGAGGGTGTGTTTATTGGTTATTTTTCTCTTTGGAGCAATGAAAATTGCCTAAAATTCAGAGTGTTGGTGATTGTATGACTAAGTGAGGATAATGTGAGACATGGATTGTTGACTTTGGACATTACACATGATGCCCGATGGATAGAGTTGGTTGAAGGATACATTGACTGAGAAGTAGAATGGCGTAGTGTGGTGAATACATATGATGGAATATGGTGTACCTACAGAAAGTCATGAGGCATGCAATGAGGTGTATGAATCTTGGGGACATTATGTGGTACAAAATAAGCCAGACAAAAAAAAAAAGACAAATTTGTATGGTCTCTGTTAGAAAATACTTATAAGAAAATTAGGGCCTAGATAGTAAGCTCTTCCAGCAGTCATATTTATTCCTGAGCTTTAATTCTTATTTCTAAATTCTGAGATGCTGTGCTCTGTGTGTATAACTTGGTATCTCCCTAGAACTTTGGGTACCTGTGTGACACCTCCCACTCAGAGCTGGAGTTCTGCACTCTGAAAGTCAGCATTGCTCTATACAGCAATTGTTAAAGAAGCCGAAAAAGAGATCAGACTTGAATTAAAAAAAACGAAGCTGATCTGGTTGATATTAAGGCAAGTCAGAATACAGGGTAAAGGATGATATTGTCTGTATTTTAGAATTTCACCTGCTGTATGAGCCCAAAGGAAGAGATATTTATTTTGTCCAAATCTTAAATTTTCTGTAGCACAATCTAACATAACCTGTCTGGCAAGTTCATTTAAACAACCTACACACATGGAGCCTAGAACTGGGAATGAGATCTTGTAATTCTGTATAGCTTCATGTAATACCCTAATACATCCCAGAGTATGTTGGACAGATAATTTTAAACTTTTGGCAAAGTCCCTTGAAGATTGGGAGAAAAAATATGGAACTATTCAACTTCCCCACCTGGGAAACTACTGATACTCTCTCAAACATCAGGGACTCCCAAGTTAGTAGGCCAAGATCCTGAACTTGAGGCCTACTCTTATGAAACTTATGGGGAAGATAAGCCTACCTATAATTATACCTAAGAGTCACTTCCAGAGAACCTCTTTTGTTGCTCAGATGTGGCCTCTCTCTCTCTAAGCCAACACTGCAAGTAAAATCATTACCCTCCCCACTGTTTGGGACATAACATTCAAAGGTGTAAAAGTCTCTATGGCAACGTGAGATATGACTTCCAGGGCCTGGCCCCAGCATAATGGGATCCACAATGCCTACCTGGCCAAAAGGGAGAAAAGAAATGTAATCAAAAAGTATCAGTAGCTTAGAGATTTCAAATAGAGTGGAGAGGCTGTTTTGGAGATTTCTCTTATGCAAGCTTCAGCTAGATATTGCTATTTACCATGGATTGCCAAATCCCAACAGTATTCCTGAAAACCCTAACAAATAGTCAGGGCTGGATCTGAGACTGTATAAAAGTTTCATTGCCTATGATTACTTCCCAGAAAATTTCAAGTTCCAGATTGTTCCTATGCCAGATAAGCCCTAAAACCCAGAGGCACCCATCTCTCCAAGAATATCAACCAGTTGCATCCTCCTACCCCATAATGTTGACACCTCTTTTCAACATGAAGAAGTTAGAATGGTCGTTGTCCAAATATCCCTGAAGATTGAGAGAAGGCTCAAATGAAAGGGAGGAGTTGTAACAGAAAAGATAAGGATTTAACAAATGATTGTGACTGCTGACACACTATTGATATTTCTTGTTAGTTCTGTTGTATATTAGGTGGAAATACTTGAAATTGTGGAGCTGTAACCCATACCATACTATGAAACTTGCCCTATAACTACTTGTTAAACCGCATTTTGAAATTTATTACTTTTCTGCATGTATATTTCACAGTAAAAAAAAATTTTTTTTTTAAATGAGGGTAATGGAATTTGAGAGTTCCTACACCCTTCTTTTAATTGTTTCTAATCATTAGATCTATTTCACTTGAAACTATGGCCTGGACAATTGGAAAAGGTCTTTGCCTTTTCCAGAGGCAGCTCTCCACTATTTAGGGAATTCCAGGGGCAGTTTCTTTCTACTGTCCAGGTTTGTTTGCAGGTAATTACAAAAACTAAGGCTTTGAACCCTGCTGCCTAGAGGTTTTATTCTTTTTCCCCTTCTGGGACTCCAGGAGTACTAATTTGTATATAGAAAGCACTTAATTGTCTTTAAGCAAATCCAGTAGAACTCTTTAAGAATTATTTGCTAATTTGCTATTACCATCCAGAGGTACGAAAATATACACTGAACAAGCACACAGACTCAAATATAAAGTTAGTCACGTACAAAAAAACCGAAACACAGAAATATAATTTTGAGAGTGCCAAAGGATTGAATGTACATCATCTCACCCCATTTCTGCTCTCTTTTGCAGAACAACTCTGACTGTATTATAGGGTCCTTTTCTGTAGAACCATTTTCAGGCTCTTTCTTGATTCTAAATCATAATGAGGCCAGACTGTGTTATAGAATTGAACTTTTTCCTCATAGGCTCATAACTAAAATTTTTCTAATTTTTCAATATTACATATAGTTCAAAGGTTATTTTAAAGAATTTCCATAAGCAGTAAGCAAGTAAGAACACTTGAACAATACAAAGGCAGTAAGACACCAACTAAGACATTTAGAGACAGTAAACACTTATTATATATTTAAGTAACATATCAATTAATAACTAGACCCAATGCACCAATTTAACCAGTTAAACAGGCATTAAACACTTACTTCACTTAAGTAGCACACCAGTTAACAGTTACGCAGGCATACTTAATTTCTTTAAATACCAATTAATTGTTGGATGACTTATTTTCCAGGAGGATAGTCAATAGATAAACACAGGTCGGGGCCTTGAAGCCCCTACACATAAACACCAGGTGGGGCCTTGAATCCCTACAAAATAGTTTCCAGAGAGCAGAAAATTGCAGAGGTCAGAGTCACGGTGAGTGGGACTCAGGGCCTCAAGCCTAGATTGAGGGGACTTGAGCAACTGTACTAACTTCCCAATCCAGGTTTGTGGAAAGTGGGATGACCCATACCCCAGTAAGATGTCTGGACTGGGGACTGGAAAATGGTCTCTCTCTTTTTGGTGCCAAAACGGTCTGGCGTGTCAGCAGAAAGAGAAAAATCCAATTGCCACGCCTCTAGACTAAAGAATGTCCAGCAGCTGCGAAAGTCTTGGTGACTGCACTTCCCTGTCCTGTTGGGGCTCCAGAACCTTGGGCAGTCGGCCTCCCTGCCTCTTAGGACCTTTCATCCCATCTGTGGGTGCCAAGGTGATACCGGACAAACGTGGTAGGTTCTCTGCCTGATGCGCTCAAATGACCATTCCCGAGACACAGAGGTTATGAAGAGATAAAGAGCTTGTTGCTAGACGTGAAGCAAGAGATCATATGGCCTATGGGTCTAAAAATCTGTCCCCTTGGACTGCAGACATAGTGATAGTTTTATAGTATTGAAAGATAGGCAGGTTTTAGGATAGTGAGCATGTGGCTCTAGATGATGTCACTAGAGAACATCACAGATTGATTGCATGCTTTGTCACAGAACGTATATAAGAAAATGGCATCATAAATATGATGATGGGTGTGATTTTTATTATTATAATGAGGTATAGGTCACCTATAGGTTACTATAGCTACTGCGCAGGTCAGGCAGGTCCATCGTGGTTAGAACCAGCTTCAATTATCAAGATAACTTTGGACTTGAGGTGGGTTAGTTCTTGGGCTGATCCATGACCCTTCATTAGTAAACATTAGGGGCTGTCTTTAGTGAGCACAAGACTCCAAGGCCACAAAACCAGATAAAATGGGTATAAGTGAGGGTCAGTCACAAAGTTTTTACAATCACAGGGGCACAAAATAAAGGCTACGCAATCATTATCAGAGATCAGGGTAGCTGGATTACAGTTCAGAGATTTCAGGTATCTCTCTCTGTGCACTCCAATATACCAGAAAGCAAAAAGGAGTATCTATACAATGATTCTGTAATTATAATCTTCCCTGTGCATTTGCTCCCTTGGGGACACTTTTTTTTAAAAGAGGAAAAACCCAGAAGATAAAAATCAGTCCCTATACTAGATCCTGTGAGTAAGAATTTGTCTCCAGCAGCACTGGGCCTGTCACCCTTTTGGCTTGCAGAGTGCTTGAAGATGCCCCACTACCACTTGTAGCGTTTCCTACATCCACCTCCCAGTCATGTCTCCTAGAGGTGATGATCTCCACACCCCACACAGCGGTACTAAGGCAAAGCTCTTGGGGTTATCAGGTACATCCTAAAGGACATTTCTACATCTCACACTTCTCAGCTCCTCGGATTAGACTCAACAGGGATGAGCTGTTTTAGGATCCAAAGTTATATGTCTTTAGAATACTTTTAGCATTTTGCTTATTCCTCAGGTTGGAGATAGCGGCAGGCTCTAGACACTGAGGCAACAGGGGCTCACTTCTTTCCAAAGAATATCTTGCATTCTGGAGCAGCACTGAGGCAGATCCCCACACTTCTTCTCTAGCTCTGTGGTGATCCTTTGGAGGCTGCTGACCTTTTCAGAGACCCTGAAATTTTCAGAGATTCCACTCTCTAGTTTATTAATGTTCTCTTTTCCCGAATTGTTTAGACTCTGTAGCGTTTCCTGCGACTTCTCTTCTAGCTTTTTGGCAAATCTGATCAAATAATTCAGACCAGCTCCTCACATTCAGGTTGAATAAACATTCTTGCCATCTCAAGAGGTTTGTCTCATTCTCTTCGTTCAACAACCAGAACCTTATCCTGTATTCAGACCC
This sequence comes from Myrmecophaga tridactyla, assembly GCA_004026745.1. Taxonomy (NCBI): domain Eukaryota; kingdom Metazoa; phylum Chordata; class Mammalia; order Pilosa; family Myrmecophagidae; genus Myrmecophaga; species Myrmecophaga tridactyla. Next base: position 2,099 of record PVIY010056080.1, on the reverse strand, counting down.
AGTTATCTCTTTCAAATTCTGCTCCTCTCCCTTTACCGTGAAGATACGACTTTACCTTAAACATGACAGGTTGACCACAAATATTTATCTCCTTTCCATCTCTAACTCTGAATCATCACCATTCTTTCCTGCTCTTAGCCAATGTCCTTTTAGCTACTTCAGGTTTCTCCTTCAATGTGTCAGTGGCTCCCATAATAACTTCCTGTAACTCACAGCAGCTTCTTCTACTCCACCCACCATACGTTTCTTGTGCTCTTGGGACAGGAAACACTTGACACAAAGTGTCATTTGGTCGTCATTACTGGAATAGCTGTGCTGGTTCCAGGTGTTTTGCATAATAGTAAATTCTGGTATTTTTTGGCTGTAAATGGAGGCTGAGCCCTTCGGACATCCTGGCAGGGGGTTCTAGTTAAAGATAGGTCAGTTTGCTTCTGATGTGGACAGGAAAAAGATTGGCAGTTTTCTTGCTTCTGGAGCAAACACACTTGCCAACTGCTAGGCCGCTGTCAAGCTTCGGTGGCCCAAGGACACTGTTCACGCATGCACAGCCATGGGGCTCATTCTAGACTCCTCAAATCAGTCCATCCTTAGGGACCCCTGTGCTTCCTTCTCTGCAATCCTGAATATTTCCTTTAGGGAAAAGAGCTGAATGACAGAAACTGAAGGTCTTCTATCTGTGCAGTTGTTTCCTCAGCCTCTCTCTCCATCAGGTAGGCAACTGTGAAGAGTTTCAAAACCTAGCCATATGGGAAGTCTGGGCCAGTCGTCATCCAACTTCCATGAGCATTAGCATCACCTGAGTTTATTCAAACACTAATTCCAGGCCCCACTGGAGAGGCTCTGATTCTGTAGGTCTGGGGTTTACATTTCTCAGCCCTTCCTTTCTCTTAGCTAAGTGGCCTTGGGCAAGTTACTTTAACTTCTCTGAGCCTCCAGTTCCTCATCCATGAAAGGGGTATCACACTGCTTTCTAGGTGCGATCATGTGTAAATACTGATGATAACCATCTCTGGAGCATTCTTTTGTGCCAGGGCCAGTGTTAAATGCTTTGCATGCATTATTGCATTTGATCCTCACAATCTTGTGAGATAGGTGCATTTATTATCCCCATTCTTGAGGCTCATAGACGCTGAGGCCTACGGGGCTCCTCCAAGCGGAGGGCACACGCCCTGTGTGTGCCTGACAGGTTAAGGGCTGTTGGTCACAAATGAATAAATGGGAAAAGGCAAACGGCCAGACCTGCGCATGTTCACTGTCGGCCACCAGATGGCAGCAAAGACAGGTGGACGAGCCTTCGCAAGCTATAACCTAGCTGAAAACGAAACCTCTTACTTCTGCATTTATTTCCACAAATATTTATGGAATGCTTCTTATGTGTCAAATGATTTACAAGAATTAGTTATGTGAATGCTCATAATGATCCTATGAAAATTTTGTCATTACTGACTTAAAAATTAAAAACTGAGGTTTGCCACTTGCCAAGTCACACAGCTAGAAAATTGCATGAATTAAGTTAGTTACATGGCGTGACTTCCAGAAGTTTTCCATGCAAATATATATGTGATGCTACACATCTTTATAGAGAAAGATAGAGATGCTTTGTTTATATGTGTGTTTCCAGAATTTTGATCACTGTCTTAACTTGCTTCTTTGATCTACCAGTGAATCTTGGAAATCTTTCCAAGGGAGCCCTTACCTTTTGGCAACTGTATAGTATTTCACAGTGTGATTGGATCATAAAATAGCGAGGTGATCCGCCCTCTGTGGCTAGGCATTTGAATTACTTCCAATTTTGAACTTTAATGAAAAATACTTCCACAAGCTTCTGGAATATGCCTCTCCACTGGCATTTTGTCCAGGGGATTTCCAGGCATGTGATCCCTGGGTTGTGGGCAAAACACTTGGTGTGTTTTAGAGATGCCACCCACCCTCCTGGGGGGGTTGTACCCGCTTTCTTCCTCGCCCACGATGTGGGGGAGGGGAGCCTGTTTCCAGCCTTGAACTTATCAGTGTTTACACTTTTTGCCAGTTTAATATAAAGAAAATCGTGGCCATTATTTTGTAGTAGAATGAGCTACCATAAAATAAAATGAACCCCC
>PVIY010056079.1:0-13491 GCA_004026745.1 Myrmecophaga tridactyla | reverse complement strand
GTTGTAAGATATCAAGTTTAAGAATGAATGTTGCCCAAGGATTTGCGCCCTATTCTGGAGAGATTTAATGTGTTTCCAGTTATATGCAGGACAGTTGAGTATTGTCAGGTAAAAGAAAAAAAATGTGTGCTTATTTGTTTTCATTTGGAAATTAAGTATGGTTTAAGGTGATATATGTATGGGTGCCAAGTTGACAAGGGGTGGACTGTCATGGTTAGGGACACGTGTCAACTTGGCCAAGTTGTGGTGCCTGTTGTCTGATTGGGCAAGCGCTGGCCTGCCTGTTGCAATGAGGACATTTCATAGGATTAGGTCATGATCACTTCAGCTGCATCCACAGCTGATTCCATTTGTAATCGGCCAGAGGGGAGTGTCTTCTGCAATTAGTGATGCTAAATCTAATCATGGGAAGCCTTTTAAGGAGAACTCAGAGGGGACAGGTTTCATTCCTGCTTCGGCTGGTGAGCCTCTCCTGTGGAGTTCATCCAGACCCTCCATCGGAGTCATCGGCTTCGCAGTCTGCCCTGTGGATTTTGAACTCTGTGTTCCTGCGGTCACGTGAGACACTTATAAATTTTATATTTGCAAGTGTTCCCTGTTGATTCTGTTTCTCTAGAGAACCCTAACTAATACAGCCCCCATTTCACAGACACGGGAAGCTAAAACCATGCAAAGCAAAGACTCATTTTTTTTTGAGACCCACTCTTTTTTAAAGTAAAGTAAGTATTATATAAAATATAGAGTGATGGCTGCCCACAACATAAATTTTGGAATGCTACTTTGGGAGGAACTTTTCTCAGCAATGTTTTTCAGACCCAGTGCTGCTGCTTCCCAGCCCCTGGCAGTGGGTGTCTGGACTTCACCTGCTCTAACTTCTCTGCTTCGTCTCCCCGGGGCCGCCTCGGGGACTCTCTTTGGCCCCCGGTTTCTGCTCTGGTCTCCTGGTGGCAGCACATGAGGTCACTGTCTTTCAGCTATTTTAGATTAACCGTCCCCTCAACTGAGGAAAGATGAAGCAGTGTCCACTGTGAAGAAATCCTCTGTGGAACTCATTTGTTGTTTTTTTTTTTTCAGCTGTTCTGTTATTTTTTAAATGTGTTAAAATGTTCACCAGAGAAAAAGGTAAAGCCCTTTTAAGAAGCAAGTTTGGAAAAAACACCACAAGGGAAGCTGTCACGGGTGTGTCAGTGAGGAACGCGGAACCACGCCTGTGAACGGGCTTCTCGGGCCCCCGGGGAGGACACTGCTGCCCTGGGAAGAGGAGACAGGGTGGTGACTTCTTTCTCGGCCTCTTCTCTTCTGACCCGAGGAGAAGCAGCAGTGCTGAAAAAAAGCTGCCGAGGAGCCAAGGGCCACCACAGTATGCCCAGGGCCCCCATTGCCAGGCGTCGCGCTGCAGGGAGGGCTCCACACGTCCCAAGCCTGAGCCGCCGGGTTCCTGGAGGAAGGTTTCCTCGCAGTCCGGGGCGGGCTGGGGTGAGGGCAGAGGCAGTCGGAGGACAGATGCGATGACCCGACAACACCAAGGGATGGTACAGGTTTTGCACAAATTTTATTTAATCCCCAGTGCTGGGACGTGCAGGTGAGCCCTCGCTCAGCCTCCTGGGAGGCGCCACCCTGACAGGCAAGCTCCAGGCCCAGCCACTGTTTTCTTTAAATCTTGCTTCAAGCTGGATTTTTTAATATTAGTGTGTAAATAGATTACTTTGTGCTTATTCTTTATTTAATAAGATTATTGTACCTCTCTGTGCACGACAACCCACCACAAGGTGGAAGGATGGTGACAGGTTAACAGGCCGTGGGCAGGTCCTGTGAACCAGACTGCGGGGCTGAGCCTGGATGCGAAGGGGCCCTGGAGAAGCCCCCACCCCCACAGCCCCCTCCAGAGAGCGTCCCGGGCACAGTCAGTGGTGCCAGCTGTCCCGGCCACAGGGGACGTCATCATTGCATGCAGGCACCCCAGAGTCTGATGGCCTCTGCACATGGCGGCCACAAGACCATGAGGACAGGGGGTGCCATGTGTGAAGATGGGTGTCTGGGGATGAGGGGGGTGGCCAGCCCACTTCACGCTCAGCTGCGAGGGAGGGGTGGGTCCTCAGCCAAGAGGGGCCTGGGGGCAGGAGGACCCCCAGCAGGCTGCAGGCACTGGGCGTCATAGCCCCTCGGGCATCCAGAAGGCCGTGTGCTGACCCCTGGTAACCTCGCCAGAGGGGGCATCATCCCTCTGAGGGGAGGGCCTGGGTCAGATGGAAGGAAGGCCAGCCCAGAGAGAGCCAGCCCTGGGCTGTAGGGAAGACCTGTGCTCCCCCAATTCCCAGCACAGAGGGGGACCTCCAGCTCCCAGCACAGACACGGGGACCCCCAGCTCCCAGCACAGACACAGGGACCCCCAGCTCCCGGCACAGACACGTGTCTTTCACCCTTGGATGTCTTGTCCTATGTAGAGGACATATTTCCTTATAAAGTTGGGCTTATTTTCCTTATAAAGTTGGGCTTAGAGAGAGTGAGGCCACGTCTGAGCAACAAAAAAGTCGTCTCAGGCATAATTTTAGGTAGGCCAAGCTTCTCCACTGCCTGCATAAGCTTCACGAGAGCAAGCTTCAAGATCAAGGGCTTGGCCTATTGACTTGGGAGTCCCTAAAGTTTGAGACAGTAGCAGGGGGTTCCCTGGTGGGAAAGTTTAATGGTTCCATATTTTTTATCTAGTCCTTTTAGTTATCTGCGCAACATTCTCTGGGATGTATCCAGGCATTACATTAAGCTACACAGAATTACAAGCCCTCACTCCCACCCTGGGCTCCCTGGGCTTGAGCTGTTTAAATGGTCTATCCAGATGGGTTGGGTGAGTGTGTCCTTGGGACCAGGGGCAAAGCAGCATCAGGCCCAGCGCCATGTGGGAGTGCTCAAAGGCTGCCCCCAGCTCCACCTCCCCAGACCATCCTCCTCCACCCCCCTGGACCGTCCTCCTCCAAGATCCTGGAGAGAAGTTGTGCAGATTTGAAACTGTTCTGTACCCAGAAAAAAGCCATGGTCTTCTCTCCAATCTTGTGTGGGCAGCCCTATTGCTGGGCAGGACCTTTTATTAGGTTGTTTCCATGGAGACACAACCCACCCAACTGCATGTGGACCTGTTGATTAGATGAAGGTGTGAGCCTGCCCATTTAAGGAGGGTCTTAACCTACTTACTGGAGTCCTTTAAGAGGGAGACATTTTGGACAGAGCAGGTGGACGCTTGGAGAGCTGATCCTGAGAGCAGACTCCTGGTGGTGCAGGAGGAGCTGAGAGAGCTGTATGAACCCAGCAGCTGGGGGAGAAGGGCAGGAGCACTACCGTGTGCCTTCCCATGTGACAGAGGAACCCCAGACATGAGCAGCCTTTCTTCAAAGTCAAGGTTGCTTTCTCTGGCTGCTTTAATCTGTACATTTTCATGACCATGTAACTGTAAATTTGTAACCTAATGACTCGCTTCGTAAAAGCCAATCCATTTCTGGTGTATTACATTCTGGCAGCACTAGCAAACTGAAAGAGAAGGGAAGGGTGCTGCATGGGCCCCCAGGCACAGCTGCGTTCCCTCTGTGCACTGCCTGCAGACAAGCAGCACAGGACGTGAAGGCTGCAGAGGAAATGTGGCTCAGACTTGTGGAGGCCACGTGGAAATGGAATTGGAGTTTGGGAATGCCAAAGCAGCCAGGGTGTGAAGGGCCGAGTTTCCAGAGAAAGTGAGTCACAGGGAGGTAAGCCTAGAGTCCTGCACACGATTTCCCTCAAGTCATTTTTTGATGCCTAGTTTACTGTGAGACCTCAAGAAAGGGGAGCAGCTTCTAAGAAGTTAAAGAGCTAGGCATAGATGACTGCTGCTCGCAGAGATGGAGCTATAAAAATTAGAGTTCGGGATTTGCCAGGAGGTGGGGCCCGAGTAGCAAACCAGCTTCCAGGCAGACCCCTGTACTGGTCTGCCCCGAGGAGGAGGACACTGGAAAGAGCAGCCTTAAGTAGGTCATGACGAGCTGCCCACACACACCGCCTGCCCACAGCGTCTTCACCTCTGGATGAAGACAACCATGCAGAGCTCCTCGAGTTTTCCATAAATCATGTCATGCTTTAATAAAACGTTACCGGCATGCCAGGAAATAGAACTGAATGACAGAAAACTAAAAGAAAAGTACAGACCCCTAGAAATAGTCCCACAGGACATCCAGGTGTTTTAGCTATTTGGTTTAGTATTTAAAATAACTGTGATCAATATATTCAAGAATATAGATTACATATTATGAATTTCATCAGAAAATTTTAATCAATAAAAATACCAGTTTGAAATCCTTTATATTATATATTATCTATATAATGCAATTAAGAATTTCATAGATTGATTTAAAAGTAGATTAGTTATAGTTGAAGAGAGGGTTAGTGATTTGGAAAACAGGTCCAGATCAATAGAAAATATTCAGATTAAAGCATAGGGAAAAAAAGTGGTTGAAAATATGGGGGTGGGGGAAGGGTAAGCAAACAGGAAATGGTGAAAAGTTCTACCATACATATAATTTGGATTCCAGAAAGAAAAGAGACAGGGGTATATTTAAAGTTATACTGGATGAGAGTGTTCCAGTAATGATGAAGTCTGCATACCCCAAGTAGAAAAAATACAAAGAAAAGCAGACCTAGGCATGTGATAGTAAAGAAACAAAAATTCCTTAAAATCATCCAGAGGAAAAAACATACATTACCTTTGTAGGAGCAATAATAAGATGTACAAGTGACTTTTCAACAGAAATTACTGAAGCCAGAAGTCAAAGAAATAGCATCATTAAGATGCTAAAGGAAAGTAAACACCAACAAAAAAACATTTATCCCTTGCAGAGATACTTGAAAAACTGAAGGTATAGAAAATATTTTTTTAGAGAAACAAGCGCTGAGGAATTCATCACTTTCAGGTGCTGAAATAAATACAGTCAGGAGCAGTTTAGGCAGAAGGAAAATAACACCAGGTGGAAGCATATTGATGTCAGAGAGAAAAGTACCAGAAAGCTTAAATATGTGTTTAAACTTGATTGAATACCGGCTATTTAAAACAATAATAGTAATGGATTCTAGAATTACAAATATATGCTGGATTAAAATTTATGATAAAATTAGTAAAAATTTGAGAGAGTTAAGTGGAACTTGAGTGTTGCAACGTTCTCACACCGATCAGGAAATATTCTGTCTTCTAATTTAAGGTAAAATCTAATAACAACGTATCATGTTGCAGTCTTTAGGGTAATCACTGAAAGACTAAAATCATGAATTACTAATAGGTTATTTAAGCAAATATTAAATAATATAATAACTTTATAAGCCCAAAGAAAGTAAAAAAAAAAAGAAACAAATTGGACAAATGGAAATCAAACAATGAAATGATAGATTTAAGCCTAAATAGATAAGCATGGCATTAAATGTAAATGGACAGCATTCTCTAAGTAAAATGCAAAGGCTGTAATGCAAAGATTGAGTTAGAAAAAAAAAGGAAAAGTTGCATACAAGGGACACACTCAACTATAACAGCATAGACTATTAAGGAAATAACTTTAAAAAATATGGAAAAAGCAATGAAAATAAATCTGGATGAATTATCTTAATATCAGACACAGTAGACTTTTGGGTAAGAAGCATTGCTAGAAACAAAAGAAAGTATAAAAGGAGGAAGAGACTAATCCACAATTATAGTTGGAGTTTTTTAGTTCACATAAAATTCTAATACAAGAAGATAAAAAATCAGTAATGACATAGGAGATTGGAACAATAACTTCAACTTAGCCTAATTAACATCTAAAGAATGCTGCACTGAACCACTGCAGAATGCGTCTTTTTTCAAGTGCACCTGGAATGTTTTCCAACATACCATATGCTGGGCCATGAAACAACTCTCTTTAAATTTCAACAGACTGAATCATGCAGAGTATGTTCTCTAACCATAAGGCATATATATTATATACTAGCCACAAAGAATTAGAAAATTGAAGTTTAAAATGATGCTGTATACTATCACATCACTAAACATCAAATATCTGAAAATAATGAAACGTCTGAATGACCTGTTCCCTAAAAACTACAAGCATTCCTGGGAGAAATTAAATAAGTTCTAAATAAATATAAGGTTATACTATGTAACTCAATATTGTTACAATGTCATTTCTTCCAAACTGACCTATAGAATCTAAACAATTCCAATCAAAATCCCTGCAGATTTTCTGTGAAAACAAGCTAATTCTAAAATTTATAATAAAATACAAAGTGCCAAGAATCGCTAAGGCAATCTTGAAGATGTCAAAATTGGTCCCAATTAGTTATTGCGGTGCAAGAAACACCACTCCAAAATGCAGTGGCCTGTAAGAACAATTATCTACTGGCTAAAGGGGTTTGCCATGAGTTAGATGTCATTGGCCTGCAGTGCCTTGTGCCTCAGCGAGGATGCCTGGAACAGCTGGAAGCTGGCACAGCTGGGGGCCGCCCAGGCGCCTGGCTCAGGTAGGCACAGGCCTCTGAACGTGCCTGTTCCCCACAGTGGCCTCGTAGTAGTTGAACTTCTTACATGGCCACTCAGAGCTTCAGGAGCAAGGGATCCAAGAAGCTGAAGCTGCCAGACGTTTAAGACTGAGCCCAGAAACTAGCACAATGTCACCTTTGTCCTTTTATATTGGCCAAGTAGCCACTGATAACACCAGGACTCATGAGGAAGGCCCAAAATATTACTGACCATCTTGACTCTGCCACATTGAGGCACACAGACTATCAGATACTAATCTTATTTGAGCTGAAATCATTAAAACCATTTGAATTGAATGAAGCAAGGATAGACAAATAGCCAGGGTAGCGAGGCTGGGATTACTTCATAAAAACACAGTGAGCTGTACAGTTAGGGAGGACACTCATTGTTCTGCACACTGAATTTCAAAACAAAAGTTATAAGAACCCAGTAACACAAAAAACCCTAGAAGACAGGCTCTCCCAAGTCACACTTAGGGGATGTTCTAGTTTGCTAGCTGCCAAAATGCAATATACCAGAAACGGAATGGCTTTTAAAAGGGGAATTTAATGAGTTGCTAGTTTACAGTTCTAAGGCCAAGAAAATGTCCCAATTACAACAAGTCTATAGAAATGTCCAATCAAAGGCATCCAGGGAAAGATACCTTGGTTCAAGAAGGCCGATGAAGTTCAGGGTTTCTCTCTCAAATGAGAAGGCACATGGCGAACACGGTGACATCTGCTAACTTTCTCTCCTGGCTTCCTGTTTCATGAAGCTCCCCGGGATGCGTTTTCCTTCTTCATCTCCAAAGGTCGCTGCTGGTAGACTCTGTTTCTCATGGCTATGTCGTTCTGCCCTGCTCTCTCTGAATCTCTCATTCTCCAAAATGTTTCCTCTTTTATAGGACTCCAGAAACTTATCAAGACCCACCCGAAAGGGTGGACACATGTCGTCACCTAATCCAACTTAACAACCACTCTTGATTAAATCACACCTTCAGGGAGATGATCTGATGACAGTTTCAAGCATACAGTATTGAATAGGGATTAGAAGAAATGGCTGCCTTTACAAAACAGGATTAGGATTAAAACATGGCTTTTCTAGGGTACATACATCATTTCAAACCAGCATATCCCACCCTCTGGACCCTAAAAAAGAAATGTTTTCCCCATATACAAAATACATTAATTTCATAACAATACCAGAAATCCTTAAACCATTTCAGTAGCAATACACATGAAATACGAAGTTAGAAACGTACAAACTCCTATCAAAGTCAGTTACAGGCATGGTCTGTTCTAAGACAAGGTACTCCACTAGCTCTGGACCTATTAAAAACTCAAAATAAATTATTTGCTGCCAACATACAAAGGAGGAACAGTCATAGGATACATATACCCATTTCCATAGGAAGGAAGGAACACAGGGGTCACCAGACCCATACAGTTTCAAAAACCCACAGGGCAAAGTTCATTAGATTTCAAAGTCTGAGAATCATTTATCTTCAGGGCTCCTGAAAGTGGCAATCCCACCCTTTCCAAGGGCCTACGCAGAGGCCTGCCTCTCTCCAAATGCAACCTTGGGGGATATTGGGGAGACCACCTTTTTCTCAGCTCTACCCTCTCCAAACTTTGGGGCTGCACCCAGACTCTCTGCCAACTCTGGGCACATGCTCAACCCCTCCATGTGGTGGCACCCAGGCTCTCCCCAAACTCCAAGGAATGTGCTCCGCCCTTTCCAAGGCCTGAGGTGGCATGACTATTCCACTGTGTTCTAATTTGCTAGCTGCAGGAATGCAACACACCAGAGACGGATTGGCTTTTAATAAAAGGGGATTTATTTCATTAGTTCTTCAGAGGGAAGGCAGCTAACTTTCAACTGAGGTTCACTCTTATGTGGGAAGGCACAGGGTGATCTCTGCTGACCTTTTCTCCAGGCCTCTGGGTTCTACCAATTCCCCAGGGTGATTCCTTTCTGCATCTCCAAAGGCCTGGGCTGAGCTGCGAGTGCTGAGATGAGGTATGCTGAGCTGCTTGGGCTGTGCTATGTTGAGTCTCTCATTTAAGCACCAGCCAATTAAGTCAAATGTCATTGATTGCAGCAGGCACGCCTCCTAGCCGACTGCAGATGTAAATCAGCAACAGATGAGGTTCATATACCATTGGCTTATGTCCACAGCAACAGAACTAGGTGCCTTCACCTGGCCAAGTTGACAACTAAATCTAACTGCCACACACTGCAATGATGTGTAAGGCCCATCCTCTGCCTTTGGGGCAAACTCACCCTCTCCACGGGTGGGTCTGCTCTCCTGGCCCGAAGCTTCTTGACTTCAGACCTCAGCCTCCATGGTTTTACCTCTGAAGTTATTTTTCCTCCAATGTGTCCCTTCTCTGAACCCCTCAGTCCAGACTGGCAGGACCCTGTTTATACAGGTCCCATAGCACTCTCGTTGGCTTTCTATGCAGTAGCCTTGGATCACGCCCATCAGACATAAGGAGTTTCCACAAATCCTTCCTGGATAACTCCATGTTCGATCCTGGCTTTCTCTGAAATGGCTGACTGGTTCCACATTTGGTTAAATCCTTACACAGGGCACTATTCTCTGGGATCTCCCTTTCTGGAGGCCTAGGATTTTCCAGAATTTCTAGTTTCTTTGTACGCATGATTTCAGTTCTCAGCTTATCTCTCTCCTGTCGCATTTCACTATAAGCTGTGAGGAGAAACCAGGCTGCACTTTCTGCGTTTAATTTGGGGATCTCTTCTGCTAAATATCCAAGTTCATGGCTTTTAAAATTTGCTTTCCAGCCAAAGTCACTAGTCAATTTTGCCAGATTATCTCCCATTTTAAAACAAAGCTTGTCTTCCTTCCAGTCTATAAAAACACACTTAGTCATTTCTGTCTAAGGCTTTATCAGAAGTGTCTTTAGAGTCCACATTTCTACTAACAGTCTCTTCAAAGCATTCTAGGCCTTCTCTATCAAGCTTCTCACAACTCTTCCAGAATCTTCCCGTTATCCATTTAAAAAGCCATTCCAACATGTTTGGTATTTGCAAACCACAGCAACGCCCCACTCCTGGTACCAAAATCTGTTCTAGTTTGCCAGCTGCCAGAATGCAATATACCAGAAACAGAATGGCTTTTAAAAGGGGAATTTAATGAGTTGTTAGTTTACAGTTCTAAGCCAAGAAAATGTCCCAATTACAACAAGTCTATAGAAATGTCCAACCAAAAGTACCCGAGGAAGGATACCTTGGTTCAATAAAGCCGCTGAAGTTCAGGTCTCTCTCTGAAGTGAGAAGGCACATGGTGAACACAGTCAGGGATTCTCTCTCATCTGGAAAGGCATATGGTGAACATGGCATCATCTGCTAGCTTTCTTTCCTGGCTTCCCTTCGTGAAGCTCCCTGGGAGACCTTTTCCATCTGAAAAGGTTCACTGGCTGGTGGACTCTGCTTTGCTACGTCATTCTGCTCTGTTTTCTCTGAATCATTCTCATTCTCCAAAGTGTTTCCTCTTTTATAGGACTTCAGAAACTAATCAAAACCCACCCAAATGGGTGGAGACATGTCCTCACCTAATCCAACTTAACAACCACTCTTGATTAAATCACATCTCCAGGGCGATTATCTAACTACAGTTTCAGACATACAGTACTGAATAGGAATGAGAAGAAATGCTGCCTTTACAAAATGGGATTAGGAGTAAAACATGGCTTTTCTGGGGTACACACATCATTTCGAACCAGCACAGGGGAACATGTGTTATCTGGGTCTTCTGAGAAGTGGGCCAAAGACAGGATTAGCCATCTGGGAGATTTTTAGGGGAAATATCTGTGAGGTAAAACACGGAGGAAGACAGACGAGGATGGGAAGTCAATCAGACCCCAATGCAGAGTAGAGCCCAGCTGAAGGGCAGAGAGAATGATAAACGTTTGGAAGAAACTCAGACGTCAGCACTAGGAAATTCTAATGCAGCTCTAAGAAAGTTCAGCAAGACTATCAGACCTCAAGTGAAAGTTGCCTTCTGTGCTGGTTTGAATCTGTGGTGGACCCCAGAAAAGCCATGTCCTTTAATCCTTTAATCCTCATTCAATATTGCTGGCTGGGAGCTTTTTGATTATTCCCATGGAGAAGTGTCTTACCCGATTGTGGGTATAGCTTTTGATTAGAGGGAGATGTGACTCCACCCATTCCAGGTGGGCCTTGACTGGAATTCTTTAAAAGAAGAAACATTTTGAAGAGAGTCCCCCTTTAGAGCCACTGCAGAGCTACAAAGCTGAGAGTTCACCAGCCAGGGACCTTCGGAAAATGCTCCCAAGGAAGCTTCATGAAAGAAGAAACCTGGAGAGAAAGCTAGCAGACGTCACCATATTCGCCAAGTGCCTTTGCAGTTCAGAGAGAACCCCTGAACATCACAAGCCTTTCTTGAGTGAAGTAACCTCTTGTTAATGCCTTAATTTGGATATTTTTATGGACTTGCTTTAATTGGGACATTTTCATGGCCTTAAAACTATAAACTTGCAACTTAATAAATTCCCCTTTTCTAAAAGCTGTTGCATTTCTGGTATATCGCATTCCGGTTGTGTGCCAGTTTCAAAGGATGTATGTACCCTAGAAAAGTCATGTTTTGATCCTAATCCCATTTTGTAAAGGCAGCCATTTCTTCTAATCCCTATTCAGTACAGTATATTTGAAAACTGTAATTAGATCATCTCCCTGGAGATGTGACTCAATCAAGAGTGGTTGGTAAACTGGATTAGATGGAGATGTGTCTCCACCCATTTGGATGGGTCTTGATTAGTTTTCTGGAATCCTATAAAAAGGAAACATTTTGGAGAATGGGGGAGGTTCTGAGAGAGCAGAGAATGACATAGCCACGAGAAGCAGAGTCCACCAGCCAGCGACCTTTGGAGATGGTGAAGGAACATGCCTCCCGGGGAGCATTGATGCAGTGACGTCAGCCCCGTGATGACCGGAAGCCTGCTGGACATGCGGCATGGGCTGAGGGCGATGCTCGACAAAAGGAAAATTTCCGTTGAGCCATTTGAAAGACAGACCAGCCCAGTGTGTCCACGGTGAGGAGTCAGTTCGGTCACAGCGTTTTAGGTGTGACCTGGTTACTGGCCTATTCAGGCCCCATTCTGTATTTCAAATGCTCTTCCAGCAAGGAAGGGATGCGATGTATTTTCAATGGCAGTGGAGATTGAAGGGTAAAAGCAAGAGTTGAAAGCTTGGAAGAACAGAGTTTCTACAATTATTATGGTATGTTACATAATTTAATGATACTTATCAATGAAATAAGAGAGGATCTTAATATTTCACATCTGTGGAAAGTTAATACCAAACAACTTAGAAATGTGATAGGACAGTTTTTATCTTGATATCTCAAAGTGGAGCTCCATGCATAAGAAATTCATGGGTTCAGAATACATGAATGTCTTTCATTAAAAGACATATCAATTTACCCAAAACTTCATAGGATAAATTTTTGTAACAGGCGACTGATGAAGGATTGGATACGGATTTTTAAAATACAGCATCCCTTGCTTCATTTTGGATGAAAGTTTAAAATGAATATCCTGTGCTTGCTGAACTTCCAAGTCTTTTCTTTCATTCCCAACCAATATAATTTATTAGGCTAATTCCCATGCTATGAGTGATATAAAAGCAAACATGCAGGCGGCACAGACACGCCTTATCCTCTAGGAGTTTTGTGTCATCAATCCAACATAGATTAGGTGAATTTACAATAAAAATATAAGCTCACATTTACTTAAAATCTTAAATGTTAATCGATAAGAGTTTATCTGTAGGTTTTTGTATTAGTTATCTTTTGCTGCATAAAAATTACCCCCAAAACTTAATGGCTTAAAATAACGAACATTTATTATCCTGCAGTTTGTATCGATCAGGAAACCGCCACAGCAGAGCCAGTGCCTCTGCCTCGAAGTGTCTGTGTTAGATTGAACAGTGGACCCGACTCAGCCACTCTCTCCAGCTTCGTCTGCACTCCTGCAGCTGTGGGCCCGCTGTAATAGGAGCTCCTGAAGATGCTGTTTCTAGTTAAGCTGTGGCCCTAGTGAAGGAGGCTGGGTCTTAATCCAGATGACTGGAGGCTTTACATAAAAGAAGGAACCTCGGGGCTGCACTCAAGACCCAGATGGCAACAGAACCCAGGAGAGGAAGGAGGAGCCGGCGACATGTGACAGGAAAGCCACGGACCCCAAGGACCACCCCAAGCCAACACCAGAAAGCTACGGATCTCAAGAAAAAGCAAGCCTTCTCGCCTCCAAAACCATGAAATAAAGCTGACCCACTGGTGTTTTTGTCACAGCAGCTGAGAAGCCTAAGGCAGCGACGCATGGGGCTGGAGCCAAAGCCGGCTGGGGCTGACGTCGCAGCTGAAGGCTCAACCAAGGAGGCGTCTGCTTCGAGCTCACATGTGCGTGTGCTATCAGGACTCCGTCCCACAGGCTGTCGGACCAAGAGCCTCATTTTGTCTTGCTGCTGCCCGTGGTCCTGTGCAGGCGACGTTTTACTAATGCGGCTGGCTTCCACCTGAGCACCCCGGCAGGAGCGCGAGAAGGTGCCAGCGAGTCTGTCTCCTGTGACCTCATCTCAGAGGTGACATTCCACCAGCGTCACCCTTTTCTATCCTCCTGGCCCCACCCGCACCCAGAGGGAGGGGCTTCCTCAAGGAGGGGGCCGGTCTTCGGAGGACATCGCAGAGCTGCCACCCCAGGGCTTAATAAGGAGACCTGTCAATTCTCTTGTAACTTCTCGTGCAGTTACACTCGTGAAGTGGTGAAGAGAACGAGTGTCACAGCGGCTCTGCACTCACGCTCTGCCTGCACACTTTCAGTGCACGATGCAGCTTCTTTTCTCCATTTGCGACCCATTTCTATTGTGGTTTACAAAAGTATTAGGTGGTGGTAGATTGGGGAAAAAATCCAAAGCTTCACCATGAGCAGTTTGGGAGCCCCTCCCCT
>PVIY010056078.1:0-13461 GCA_004026745.1 Myrmecophaga tridactyla | reverse complement strand
GCAGTTTTAATTAACAAAACTGGATTGCTGAACGCAAGCTCCGAGCACAGATAAACCTGGAGAGAGCACGAAAGTAATCAGTAATGTTTCTATACACAAGCAATGACCTAACTCAGGAGACAATTAAGGAAAAAATTGCATTCAAAATAACATCTAAAAGAATCAAGTATCTAGGAATAAATTTAACCAGGGATGTAATGGATCTGTACACAGAACTACAAAATATGGAAAGATCTAAATAGGAGGAAAGATACTCCATGCTCATGCATAGGAAGGTTAAATGTAATTAAGATGACAATTCTACCCAAATTGATCTACAGTTTCAACACAATTCAAACAAAATTCCAATAATCTACATGAAGACTTGGAAAAGCTAGTTATCAGGTTCATTTGGAAGGGAAAGAAACTTCAAACACCTAAAAATACCCTAAAAAAGAGCGAAGTGGGAGGATTAACATTTCCTGATTTTAAAGCTTATTATAAAGCCACAGTGGACAAAATAGCATAGTAGTGGCACAAAGAAGTATTGACCAATGGAACTGAATAAAGAGTACAGAAACAGATAACCAAATCTATGGTAAACAGATCTTAAACAAGGCCCCCAAATACACAGAACTGGGACAGAATAGTCTTTTCAATAAATGGGCATACAAGAACTGGATATCAATAGCAAAAAAATGAAAGAGCACCCTCACCTCACACCCTATACAAAAATTAACTCAAAGTGGATCAAAGCCCTAAATATAAGAATCAGTACCATAAAACACCTAGAAGAAAATACATGAAACATCGCCAAGATCTAGTAATAGAAGGTAGTTTCCCAAACTTTATACCTAAAGCACTAGCAAAAAAAGGAAAAACAGATAAATGGGAACTGCTCAAAATTAAGTATTTTTGTGCCTCAAAAGACTTGGTCAAAAAGGTGAAGAGGCAGCCAACTCTATGGGAGGAAATCATGTATCAGGGAAAGTTCTGATATCATCTATACATAAAGAAAACATACAATGCAAAAAAAAAAGAATAAACAACCCAATTGTAAAGTGGGCTAAAGATGTGAATAGACATTTTTCCAAAGAGCAAATACAGATGGTTAAAAAGTACATTAAGAGATGTGACTATCAACAGACAAATAAATAAACTGTGGTATACACATATGATGGAATATTATGCAGCAGTAAATGAAATGATGTCCTGAAAACATGACAACATGGATGTACCTTGAGGACATAATGCTGAGTGAAACAAGCCAGACAAAAGGATAGATACTGTATGATTTCACCTTTATGACCTTTGTAAAGGTAAACTCAGAGGTTCATCATACAGAATATAGGGGCTATAGAGATACACTGAAGCTAGAGATGGGTGAAAGTTAGCTAATGAGTTGAACTTAAATATAAGGAAATGGATATAAGTGAAGACAGATCATTAGAGGGTCTATAAGAAATGTCATATTGAAGGTGAACATGATTGAAAGGGGTTGTATAGACTCATGTGTCCCACCAATTAACACTACAAATATAAGTAAGCTCGTACAAGAACTACTGCAAAGGTATGAATCTTGTATAATGAGTAAATTAAAAAAAGAGTAATAAAAGTAAATAATATGGGGGTATGGGAGGAAACTACTACTGCATGCTATGTGGTACTGTTGATGGAAGACGTCAGGGGTACATAACTGGGGAAGGGGGGAAGAGAAGAGTTAAAGGAGACTTTGCATTTTCTACTTGGTGAGGGTGTGTTTATGGTGGTCTTTCTCTTGGATATAATGAAAATTGCCTAAAATTCAGAGCATCGATGATTATACCACTAAGTGGGGATGATGTAAGACGTAGATTGTTGACTTTGAACATTATATGTTATGCTCAATGAATGGAGGTGGCTGAAGGATACACTGACTGAGAAGCAGAATGGTGAAATGTGGTGTATATATGATTGAAAATTGAAAGGAATGAAGTCGTGAGGCATGCAATGTTGTGAATGAACCTGGGACATTATGTGATGCAAAATAAGCCAGAACAAAAGAACAAATATTGTATGGTCTCATTTAGAAAATACTTACAAGAAAACAGGGGACTAGATTATAAACTCTTATAGCAGTCACATTTAGTGCCACGCTGTATAACCTCGTACTTCCCTGGAACTCTGGGTACCTGTGTGACACCTAAGACTAGGATTTCTGCAGTTCTGAAGGTCAGCACTGCCACATACAACTGTTAAAGAAATAAAAAAAAAAAAAAAAAGATCAGGCTTAAATTTGCGGTAAGAATGAAGCTGACCGGATTGTGACTAAGGTAAATCAGAATACAGAGTAAGGAGGACATCGTCTATATTTTAGAACGTCACCTATACTATGAAATGAAAACAAGAGAGGTTTATTTTGTCCAGAATCTAAATTTTCTATAGTATATAATCTAATTCAACCTGTCTGGATAGATCATTTAAACAACCCAAACATAGGGAGCCCAGAATGAGAGTGACAGCTTGTATTTCTGTATAGCTTAATGTAATGTCTGGATACATCCCAGAGTATGTTAAGCAGATAATTTAAAAGTATTGGCCAAAAAAAAAAAAGCATTTGCAAAGTTCCTTGAAGGACGGGAGAAAAAATATAGACCTATTAAACTTTACCATCAGAGAAACCCCAGGTACTCTGTCAAACATTAGGGATACCCAAATCAATAGGCCATGTCCTTGATCTTGAGGCTTGTTCTTATGAAGCCTATGTATGCAGTGGAGAAGCTTAGACTACCTATAGACATGCCGAAGAGTTACTTCTGGAGGCCCTCTGTTGTTGCTTAGATGTGGCCTCTCTCTCTCTCTAAGCCCAACTCTGCAAACGAACCCAATGCCCTCCTCCCTACATGGGACATGACATCCAGGGATGAAAGTCTTCCTGATGGCGTGGGAGATGACTCCCAGGGATGAGCTTGGCCCTGGCACTGTGGGATCAACAATGCCACCTGGACCAAAAGGGGAAAAGAAGTGGGATAAATAAGGTATCAGTGGCTAAGAGAGTTCAAATAGAGTGGAGAGGTTACTCTGGAGGTTATTACTCTTATGCAAGCTTCAGTTAGACATCGTTACCAACACCATCCAAAACCATTCCTGCCAATCCTAAAGAACACCTAGGGGGTTATATAGATTCTACAAAGGTTCCATGGACTAGGGTAACTTTCCAGAAACCTACAACTTCCAGATAGGTCCCTGGGCCAGATAAGTCCTGAAACACAGAGAGGCCAGCCTCTCCAGAACATCAGCTAGTTCCATCCCCCTAACCCATTTTATAGACAGTACCTTCCAACAGGAAAAAGTTAGAATGAGCATAGCCCAAATGCCCCTAAAGAGTGGGAGAGGGATCAAGGGATCAAAGGTGATGGTGGAGTTATACAGAAAAGGTAGGGTTTAACAAATGAGTATGAATGCTGAATCCTTCTCTTGATATTTCTTTTAGTCTCCAGTGTCTTAGAGCAGCTAGAAGTAAAAGCCTAAAATTATGGAATTGCAACTCATACCAAACTCTGAAATCTGTTCTACAACTAATTGTTGCAATGTACTTTGAAAGTTATCGCATTTTTGTATATGTTATTGTTCACAAAAAAAGAGGAGCAGTGTAACTGAGAAGATAGGATTTAGCAAATGAGTATGACTGCCGAATCACAATACTGATATTTCTTTTGGTCTCCAGTGTCTTGGAACAACGGGAAAAAAAAAAAGAAAAATCATGGAACTGTTGCCCATATCAAACTTTAAAATCTGCTCTATGACTACTTGTTAAAATGTACTTGGAAATTTATTGCTTTTTTGTATATATATTATATTTCACAATTTAAAAAAAAGACGTTAAAAAAAAGTATTGGTAGAGTTCCTAGAGGGATAGGAGAAAAAATATGGACCTATTAAACTTTTCCACAGGAGAAACCCGATACTGTTTCAAACATTAGGGATTCCCAAGCCAATAAGCCAAGCCCTTGATGCTGAGACTTGCTCTTGGGCAGCTTATGTATAGAGCAGAGGCTACACCTACCTATAGGCGTGCTAACAGCTGCAGACGTGGCCTCTCTCTCTAAGCCCAACTCTGCAAGTGAAACCACTGCCCTCCCCACTACATGGGCCTGACATCCAGGGATGAGCCTGGCCGTGACACCGTGGGACTGACAATGCCTTGACAAAAAGTGGGAAAAAAATTGTAACAAATAAGGTGTCAGTGGCTGAGAGAGTTGAAATAGAGTTCAAAGGTCATTCTGGAGATTATTCTTACACATTATATAGATGTCCCTTTCCAGTTTTGGTGTGTTGGAATAGCTAGAGGGAAATGCCTGAAACTACTGAACTGTAATCCAGTAGTCATTATTCTCGAAGATGAATATATAGCTATATAGCTTTTACGGTGGTACGTGTAACTGTGAAAGCCTCATGCCTGACACTCCCTTTATTTAGTATATGGACAGACGAGTAAGAAAATAAAAACAAAAAAAAAGACACATAAATAATTGGGGGGGATAGGGGTCATGGGATGTTTTGGGTCTTCTTTTTTACTTTTATTTTTATTCTCATTTTTAATGATTTGGGGGTAATGAAAATGTTCAAAAATCTATTGCGGGGTGGGCCACGGTGGCTCAGCAGCAGAGTTTTCACCTGCTATGCAGAGACCTGGGTTCGAGTCCCAGTGCTGCCCATGTAAAAAAAACCAAACAAAACTACTGTGATGTATGTACAACCATATAATGATACAGTGAACTACCGATTGTGTACTCTAGATGATTATTTGATATGTGAATCTCTCTCAATGAAACTGCATTAAAAATAAATAATAACAATAAATAAATAAATAAAAAGGTTTCAAAAGTAAGGGGCAGACACTGTAAAGCCCCAACTTCTTGAATATAAATAAATAAATAGAACTGCAAAAAAAAAACTTAAGAGACAAGAAAACACTGGATTGGCTAAGCAAACCTTAATGAGAGCTGTTTCAATGGAATAACAGAAAAAGAAGTTAGATTTCAAGGCCTTTATTCTTGATACTTAACAGCTGGGCTTCTAGATACTGCTTGTATATACTGGAACCAAAATAACACTTTATACTTTATATACTGTATCAAATAAGGCAGGGGTACTCTTTCACAAATTTGAACTCAGTAATGTACTGGCCAAGACATAACATGTAAGAACTTAAAAAGTGGTATAAATAATCTTCATTTTTCAATTCTAAAAGTGATCATTCGCTACCAAGGCAAGATTATAGTATGTGAATATAAAATGTGTAGGACCACTTAAAACTAAAAATGCTACTTATTATGAGAATATTCTAATGAAAAGTTCTACTGTTCTCAGGATACTTTCTTAAAGCGAATGTTTGCAGCACGGCCTTTCCATGCTGGGTCCATCTGCAGCCATTCCCCGGCGCCAGGCGCCGAGGTATGACGAGGCACAAAGGTGAACACTAGGCCCGGAGAAGCTCTCAGCGGGGCCTGGAGGCTCAGGGACCACAGGGCAGCAGGGGCCTCCCAAAGCAGCCGGAGGGAGGCGGGTGGAGCTGCTGTTGTGTTCCTGGGCTCCAGCCCTCTGAGCCCTCTTCTCCCACATGTCACAAAGCACCTCCAATACAACACAACCCAAATCGGGCTCCAGGTTTCCTTTCAAAAACCCATTTCTCCAATGAAACTCGGCACACAGCTGACTGTCATCACCACCTTCACCAGAAATGCCCACTCCCCTTTCATTTTTCCTTCCCTCTTCCCCAACAGCCAGTAAGTCACCAGGTGGGCTCAGTGTCTTGCTGATGTTCCCGAAGCCATTTCCATCACTTGCATCCTACTGTCAAGCACCTGTTGAAACCCTAATGTTTTGCTGGGTGAAAGCAGCAATGGCTGAACAGGTTTTCCTGCCTCCGGCCTCCTCTTATCTAACCCTAGTCTACCTGCCACATCCTCCCTGGCACACTCTTCAGAAACGAGATCAGAGCCTGTCCTCCTCCAACGCAAGATTCTCCCTGCCTCCAGGGTAGAGTCCAGCCTCCTCAGCATGGTCCGCAAGAGCTTTCTCAATCTGCTTTCAGCCTATCTCCCCAGTGTCATCGCCAGCAAAGTCCCTGCCTGCTCTCTGGCTTCCAGGAACACTGCCCTGGGTTCCCTGAAAACACCTTTTACCTTCCAGCCTCTGGTCCTCTGTTCAGGATATCCCCTCTGCTTCCCACTCTGTTCTCTGCAAAGACTTCCTGACATACACCTGAACCCCAGGGCTCACAGGCTATTCAGCATAAACTCCTATTTGGAATTCATATATTATTTAAGTGCTTTTATTCACTGGGTTATTCCAAGCACAGCCCCTGGCTCATAGTAGGCATTTAATAAACACTTATTATCTAAATGGACTGGGAACCCAATAATAGGAAATTTCATTCTCAGAATATTCATAATAAAACCAGAAAGTAGAACCAGAGGAAAGAAAACGCTTGAAGAACTGGGCTGGAATGCAGGCATACTCCCCGGGTGCTTCCTCTTTCTCATTTTCTCTCTAGCCTCTAAAAATCAGAAGCCCCAGTTCCTGAAGTCAATCAGATGGTTGGAATCAAGAAAACAAATTGCAGTAAATGGATACTAGCTGGACCCTCGGAGGAGGCACTGGCTGCGCACAGACCAGCCTGGGAATCCAAACAGACCCTCAGCAGGTGGGTCATGGAGGGGAAGGCGATCACACATGGAGCCAGTCCCGGCTGTTTCTTCAGACCAACTTACCTACCCGCCCCAGTTCTCCTCCACATACCCTGCCAGGCTACCCAAAAACGAGTTTGCTGGAAGGTGAACTGCTACTTGGGACTGGTATTCTTGGCAGCATGCACCCATCCACCAGAAGATGCAACGAAAGCAGTCGGCACTGGTGGGGGAGGGGCTGCAGCAGGCAGAGACATGGGACAGTCAAAACTGAGTGGAGAATGGAGAAGTGCACTGAACCTTCTTCTCTTTAAAAATTCATCATGGGTTCCATGCACTAGGGTAACTTTCCAGAAACCTACAACCTCCAGATGGGTCCCTGGTCTAGATAAGTCCTGAAACCCAGGGGGCCCAGCCTCTCCAGAACATCAGCTAGTTCCATCTCTCTACCCCATATTATTTACAGCCCCTTTCAACATGAAAAAGTTAGAATACTCCTAAAGAGTGGGATAAAGAGATCTAAGGTGATGATGGAGTTACACGAAGATGGTAGAGTTTAACAAACAAATATGACTGCTGAAATATTAAACTGAAATATGTTAGACTCTAGTATCTTAGAGCAGCTAAAAGTAAAAACCTGAAATTGTGGAATTGTAACCCGTACCAAACTCTGAAATCTATTCTATAACTAATCGTACTGTGCTTTGAAATTCATTGCATTTTTGTATATATGTTATGTTTCACTCACACACACACACACACACACAAAATTGACTGTGATGATAAATAAATATTTATTCCTTCTAGCCTCCTATATTCTGGAGCAGCTAGAGGGAAAAACCTGAGGGGATGATATGGTAGCCCATGAAAAACTCTGGGATCTGTCCTGTAGCTACTTGTTGAACAGTGCTTTGAAAACTACTGCTTTTTTATTTCTTTGCTTTGTATGTATATTATATAATAAAATAAAGTTTAAAAAAATTTCATGATGGTTGGAATTACACAAATAGAATCATGCCATTATTTCTGAATAAAGAATTTCAGCTGCCCATCAAACAGTACAGATATGCATGTGTCTATAATTCTGTAACCAATAGCCAGGAAGCCAAGAAGCCAAATAAATGCAAGCTGAAAGCAATGCAAATCTATGATTTTATGTGTACAAATCTGTATTGAAAATAACTCAGGGGCGGGAGGGATATAATTATCTATTCTTAAAATAACTGTAGGTTAAGAACAAATTCATGGTACAATGGTGGCTCAGTGGCAGAATCCTCGCCTGCCATGCCAGAGACCCGGGTTCAATTCCCGGAGCCTGTTCATGCCAAACAAACAAACAAACAAATAAAACAACTGCATTTTCAAAGAACAAATTCATATAACAGTACCATTATAAAAATGTTTTCTTATCAATTTTAACAAATACACCCCGTTAATACAATGTATTAATAACAAGCCTGTATTTTCTGTATGATTTTTTTCTGTAAACCTACAACTTCTCTTAAAAAAAATTCAACCCTAATCTAGGTGGACTCTGACAATTTACAGGTACCATGAAAAGGCTATGGGGAAAAATATGAAAAAAGAGAGTAAGTGTCATTCACATTACCAGTGCATCACAAAGATAACACTGTTCAAGGCATCTTAAAGTATTGACACACTTATGGAGAAAAACAAGTTAAAGATAACTGGGGGTGGGGTGTATAAAAAATAAGGCCAAGGTATGAACTAAGAACTCCCCAGTCACTGCTCTCCACCACCACTTTCTCTATCTCACCCTTTTATACGCCGAATTGTTAAATGATATACAAGAGAAGGAGGTAAGAATGGGTAGAACTTAAAAACAAACAGGTGTCAAGCTAAGACCAGTGGTAGAACTTAAAGAGCATTTCCTTGTAGAATCAGGAAAACGGAGCCTAACAAATAAATTCTGAGCCAAGACCTAATGCCCTCTATTCTAAGAGAAAAGACAGGGATGTCTTCTGTCAAAAGACTACAGACATAATGCCAAATAGAAAGCACTCACAAGGACTGTGCCTGCAATCAATCATGCAAATGGCTCTGAAAACAATAAACATTAAGGAAAAAGAAGGTCATGGATCAGCCTCCAAGGTCAACGTAACAATGGCCCCTGGAGAGTTTAAAGCTATGCATTCTCAGTATGTTAACGCCTCAACTAGCTTAACAAATGAAGGTTTCACAGTGAACTTTCCAAATATCTGCAGGATATGCCCTTTTGGAGTGAAAGCTTTTAGTAAGCATGCATGTTGAAGTATGGTGTACAGACTACACTTCTGATTTCCCCCACCTCCTCTGTCCATGCTTCTACTTCCTTACACCATAAGTCTCATGAAAGATTTTGCTTGTTTTTTCCACCTCTGTATTCCCAGTAGCTATAACAGCACCTGACACAAAGTATTAGCTCATTTCTTAAACAAATATATCCTGCTTCTATATCTGGGGAATCAGAAAACCAAATAAGACTCTTAGAATTTTGCCCAAAGAAAGAGCAAGAAGTTCTGAGTAGGGACTTTCCATAAAGACCTGCCTTTATGACAATACATTATGGCAGAATAGAGAAACCTCTTCACTTCTCGTGATTGTTGGCTGTATTCTGAACAAAATGGGTGACAATAAATGAGAAATGCCATATCAAGTACTCTATTTTCTATGCTCTTACCAGTTTTATTTTAGAAGAAAGATTTTCTGGTAATTTTGTTCTTAGTTGATTTGTTTCCTTGAATGTCGGTGGAAATCCACTTAGGAAAGCCAGATCTTGCATTAGCACCAACCCAGGTACTTCTTTATCTGTTGTCTAAAAGAACGGAAAGAAGACACAACTCACTATAGCAAGGTGTAGCTGATAAAAACATTCAGCTGAGAAAACTAGTAAAGAGCTACTGCATTAGTACAAGCTTCAGAGTAAGAATGGCAAGATGATGTAAATCACCACTGATTAATACTAGAAAGCTAGCCTTAAAGAATAAGAAAAGATTAAAAAGCCTCTCAAAGTAAATAACTATATTACTCTCACTTTTATTTTTGTATACTGAAAAAGATACAATTAAAAATAACATACCAAATAGCCCCTCCAAACTGTCTGTTTGCTGTTTCCTTTAAACATTTCAGCATGGGCATCTTCAACTACAATAAATAATACAATAAATATTACAAATGTTAAATGAAAACTTAGCTAGGTGTCTGGCACGGAGTCGGGCACAGCCTTTAGAGATATTACAGTAATATAATGCATGGTCTCAAAAACAGGTCATTGGAGGAGATAAAAATAACACGCAATAAAAGGGAAACAATGTGAATTGATGTATAATTAAATGTTAAATTTTATAATAGCAAAGGAGAGATGCATGTGGCCAGCAGAAATGCGGAATGTCTCATGGAAGCAGTGGCACCTGAGCTAGATCTAAGAGGAGAAGATGACCCAATAATGGAAATCCACAGATGCAGGAGCACACATGGACAAGTTTGAGATAAGAAAATTTTTAGAGTGATTTAACTAGGGCAAAACATTCAGGAGTGGTGAGTAGTAGGAAAAAAGGTAACCAGACAAAGGGGTCTGGAAAGGGGTTCTGGAAACCCACGCGGACGATTTATGCTAACAGCAGGGTGCCACTGTAGACTTTATGGCTCATTAAGAGTCAACGATGACAACAGTGTCCCAGGATTCATAAGGTAATGCTGAACAGAGCACATTAAATGGAGGGAGAGTGAGGACATGCAGCCCACTTGGGAGAAAATTCTAAAATGGTGGGGACAAGTGAGATCACCAAACTTGCCACTGACATTCAGGAACTGTGGAAAATAAGAGACAGGTCAGAAGGCTGGCAAGGTGGATGTTAATTCCGGGCAAGGGTCTCAAATGCACAATAAAATTATAGTAGGTAAGGCGGGCCACAGTGGCTCAGCAGGCAGACTTCTCGCCTGCCATGCCGGAGACCTGGGTTCGACTCTTGGTACCCACCCAAGCAAAAAAAAATTATAGAAGGTAAGCAGTGGAGAAAAGGAAATTTAGAAAGAAAGAAAGAAAAAAAGCTAGACCTATTAGCTTATATAAGAGAATAAGAATTCCTCACATTTTTGACTATTTATAGCAATGAATCAAATCTAGCAAAATAGAATCTTGCAAAAAATGGATCTTAAAGGTAAGATTGTTAACCTGGCACTAAAACCAACTACACAAGCATAAATTAAAAGCGGTGTTTGAACATTAGTACATATACATTTTTTAATAAGACTTAGGAGTTTTAGTTGACACTGAGTTCAGCCTGAGTCAAAAATGTGCTGGGCCATACTGCATTTCCATCGCATTCTTGTGCTTTTGAACAGAAGGTGAATAACTAGAATTAAAAAGATAAGAAAGGTGATCTTCCCAACGTGCAAAATCCAATCCGCCCATTTCTCAGCACCTTCAACACGTCGCCCAGGTGCGCTCCTCTGCTTGCCGGATCCGCCACAGCCTTCGCACAACTACTCCCACCACGGCAGCCAGGCTGCTTTAGACCGGGAATCAGATCGTGTTATTCCTCCCAAGGCTCCTCGTCACACTCCGACGTAAGGCCAAAGTCCTGGTCACAGCTCCCAGGGCTACCCCACTCGTCCCCCCCGCTACCTCCCTGGGCTCATCTGCGATTCTCTCCCTCACTCATTCTTGGCCACACTGACCCCCTGGCTCTTCTTCATACTTGCCAGACACACCCCTGCCCCAGGGTCTGTGCCCTGCCTGCTTCATCTCACATGATCACCCTTTCTTCAGATACCCTCACCTTTGTCAAATTTTCACTCAAAAACCTCCTGCTCTGAGAAGCCTGCCCTTTCCACCCTAAAGAACTGCACCCAACCTTCCCCCCCACATTTCCTCTCCTGTTTCCCATGCTCAATTTTCCTCCACAAAAAAAAAACAAACTATGTAGTTCTACAAACTACATAGTTCACTTGTCTGTTTTGTTTATTGTCTGTCTCCCTCTGCCAAGATGTAAACTCCACAGACAGGGCAGGGATTTTTGCCTCTCTGTTCAATGCTGTGTCTCCAGTGCCAAGACCAGTAGCTGGCACACAGCAGGTACACAGCCAGCACTCGCAGAATGAAGAGTCTGTTCTCCCTGTAGAGACTAAGCCAGGCTGAAAGGAAATGTTCACTTCCGGGTGAAACACTTCAAAAGTAACAGAAACTAAGGCTCAGTCTGCGTACGATCTGAGAAGGATGCTGACCAGCTAAATGGACAAGCATGAGAAGACCCATCACACGGGGGAGGCTCCAGGGGATACAACTCGAACTACCGTGAGAAAGTCATTAGGGAATAGCTTTAGTTCCTTCTAAAAGTCAGTGGGGTCCCAAGGCAAAATGAATTCCCTCAGGAAGAAATCTATTTCCCATAAATTAAGGGTATAAGGTTGTGTAAGGAAAAACCACTTTGCAGGGACGTTCCTGAGGAGCCCATGCCAGGCTGCGGGGCTGGGCTGTGACTGCTGAAGCACCACCCAATCACCAGAGTCTAAGATGTAATCAAAGGAGGGAGAAAGGACACATTTCCCAGAAAAAATAAAAATCAGCAGATTTCAACAATTACCTGGGTAGAAGTTAAATGAGATAAATGAAGCACCAAATACGGCTACATGCTTTTCTGCAGCTGCTTGTTTTTAATGGCCCTGAGCTAAAGAATAGTATTTACAGTTTCTTTTAGTTTGCCAATGCTTCCAGAAGACACTTAACCACAAATGGACTGGCTTTTATAGAGGGGATTTACTTAGTTATAAATGTACAGTTCTTCGGAGCCAAGGTAGCTGGATCTCCTCTGGCTTTCTCTGTCACACGGAAGGCACAAGCGACGTCTGCTGGCTTTCCCTCCTGGGTTCTGGGTTCAAAAGGTTTCCCCCAGGATGATTCCTTTCTGCATCTACAAACGTCTAAACCTGAGTCAGCTCTGAGCACTGACCAAAGTTGTACTGGTCTGTGCCAGGCTCCTTCTCTCTCTTCTGACTCTCCTTGGAAGGCCAGGTAATTAAACTAGCCCTCACTCGCTGGGGAAGGCCCTCCCCTTAGCCGACTGCAGATGGAATCTGCCAGGGATGAATTTCACATGCTGATGATAGACCTGCAACAGAACAAGGGGGGCAGCACCACCTGGCCAAGCTGACAGGTGAACCTAACTACTACACAGCTAAAAATGGCTTAACTATAAATGGTTATTTAAATACTTATATAACCTAAAATGTATGCTATATGGTCCATTAGGAAAAAGTCTGCCAACCCATGACCTACATAACTAAGGTCGATAAAGAGTGAATTTATGAGACTTCCAGGTAGATGGTGGACTAGGATAGGTGCAGTTCACCTCTGCTCCAAGGAGCAGCTAGAAAAGTCATAGAAAAACGACAGGGATAGCAATTCCAGGGTGCAAATGACCTGAGAGGGTCTTCTACACCACATAGGGCGGTCCTGGAGGAAAAAGGTGAAGAAATGGGAGACAGAGAACTGGAGATGTCCAGCTGGTGGCATGCCTTTTCAAAGGAAGGCCTGGAACCCTCAGGAGTGAACAGACACGGAGACGGGATGAGGAGGTAAGCCAAGCTGCTCTCTTGAACACACTACACCCAAGCACACTGACCCACATGTGCCCTGGCACCCCTGTGCCCCAAACACTTGAATCCCACAACCCGCACCCTGGCCCCACATGACCTGCACACCCACAACCCACACCTGGCGAACATGCACACTGTACCCCACCCCACCCCTGCTCGCTGCCACCCTGACTCCTTTACCACAACCACAGCCCCGCCCCCGGTGCCCCCACCC
>PVIY010056077.1:0-13696 GCA_004026745.1 Myrmecophaga tridactyla | reverse complement strand
AAAAAAAAAAAGACGTCAAGAAAAAGCCGATTTTAACATTTTTTTAGGATTATTACTTTTTTTTAATCACCTTATATAGTAAAAACACTTTTCTAGCAGACTTTACTTCAGGGAGCATGAGAAACTTGCATTCAGTATTCTCTCAGTACTCTGTGGTCATGTGATGCTAATTGGACCAATAGCTTTGGTTGTCCATCATTAACAGAAATACTTCAGTGCTTAGTTTCTAACTTTCTCGGAATGTTTCATTGTTAGGATCCTTACATTTCTAATATACTGGATTATGGTATTTTAAAAGTTTATCGGTAATTTTATTCTGTATTTAATATTTAAGGAATCACTTTACCATATTATCCTACAATGCAAAGGACTAAATATTCTTACCTTTAACTATGAATTTGCAGTCTTATTCATTTATTTATCACCTAGATTGAGGTCATCTGTTTTAGATTCTAATTTTGAAAATATGCTTATTCTTCCCATCCCACTCCAAGTAAGTGTTAGAGCCATGCCCTGTAAGGCCTTGTGTATTCAAGCCTCTGCTGC
Source organism: Myrmecophaga tridactyla (assembly GCA_004026745.1). Taxonomy (NCBI): domain Eukaryota; kingdom Metazoa; phylum Chordata; class Mammalia; order Pilosa; family Myrmecophagidae; genus Myrmecophaga; species Myrmecophaga tridactyla. The sequence goes on along the minus strand of PVIY010056077.1, from coordinate 13,150 downwards.
TTCTCTGATTTCATATCCTACCGCTCTCCCCCCTACCCGCATTCCTCCAGGCACACTCACCTTCTTTCTGTTCTTTCATCAACCTACATGTATATGCACACTGGGCTTTTGTTCTTGCACATTCCTCTCTCTGGGAAACTCTTCATGAGTGTTGCACAGCTTTTTCCCTTTCTTTCTTTAGGTGAATGAGACTTTCAGACACTCTCTCTAAAATAAGACCTCTTCCTTCCCTGATGGCTTTCTCTGTCCTCCTTTCCCTATTTTACCATATTCATCAGTTTTAAGGTGCATATTATTCTACATATTAACATCTCTGAAATTAGATCTTATAAGCCTGTAATGATATTTGATTTTATGATCTTATAATCAATAGTATTTTACAATATTAATTGGCAGAGTTTTTTCTTACTACTGATATGTAAAGTTATGCCTGTTAGAATTGATAATATATGGGATTTTTTCCATAGCACTTAATACCATGTGCTACAATATTTATTTGTTTATTGTCTAGTTTATTGACAGTAGTTAGAATTAAGGTTCCATTAGGGGAAAGGCTTTCTTTTCTTTACTAAAGGATAGTATCTGGTACATAATTGATACTCAATATGTAGTTTCTGAACACTTGAATGAATAAATGAACTATTATTTTAATTTACAGTGATTAATTATACTCTATTAGGATATGAATAGATATTGTCTGTGTTCGATATGGGTTATCGAACTTTGAGTGCATAATGGTGTTAATTCACATATTCAGGGTTAACATGCATGTAATTTGTGTTAGGTGGACATAAGTTATCTGTTATCTGTAGCTTTCTCCAGTGTGCTGAATGCCCAGTAGATTCTATCTAGTAAAACGTTTTGTATATTATCATCTTGAGTATGTTAGTATCACCTTTTATATAAACATAGTTAATGTAATTGCTGATTTGCTTAATTTACTTACTCAAAGGTTGTGCCACTTAGAATATAATTGGTTGCAAGTAACAGAAACCAAACTCAAATTTGGCTTAAAGCAGTAAGGAAATGGATAAATTTATGTAGCACAGGAAGTCTAGAGGTAGAGTGAGTTGTAGGCATGGTATGTCAGGGTTTAAGAAACCACTAGAGGAAGACTGTTTACTTTTTCCTTGATAGCCTTTTCTATTAATCCATAACTCTTCATCATAATGAAGACTAGACTAGATTATGTCTAGTGTAATTTGAATGGAAGCAGAGGAAGACTGTACAATTCTTTTCATTGGAAATCTTTGAAAACATTTAAATGATTTCATTTTTATTTCTTTTTCTTCTTTTAGTTTTTAATATTCTCAGTTCTCTCAAAGATCAAATATGTCAACATTAGTAAATGCTTGAAAAGGTGGAGGAGTTGAATATCATTCATAACCCTCTTACCCTAGCAAATAGCCTTAATTTATGTTTTCCTTTTTCTTTCAATATATGAATGTATTGTTTTTGCATAGTTGAATTACATTTAATATTAATTTTTAAACTTAATGTTCTGTTTCTACATTTTCCACATACACATTTTCTGTTTTGTTTCTATATTTTCCACATACCAAGTCTTTGTAATTATTAGTAGTTCTAAAAGTGCTCAGTTTTGGTGCTCATGGCTTTTTTTAATAAACTTAAATTTTGAAATAATTTCATATTCACAGAATAATTAAAAAAATAATACAGACCCCATATACAGACTTCTCATATAACATACCCCCACATGCCAAGATACCCATATCCACCAATTTTAACATTTTGCCACCTTTGCCATATCATTCTGTGTATCCGTCTATCAATCCATTTTGGAGTATAGGTTGTATACTTCGTGCTCCTTGAACATTTAATTCTGCTATGTAACATATCCTAGGAACAAGGATATTCCTTTATGTAACCACCTTAAGTGCAGTTATCAAATTCAAGAAATTTTACGTTGATAAAATGCTTGCATTCTATATTCTGATTTTTTTCTTATATCCCAGTAATATCCTTTTGAGCCTTTTCTCCTCTATTCTTAGATCTGATATCATATATTGCATTTAATTGCCATTATATCTTTAGTTTTCTATCTCTCTCTCTTATGAAAACATACATTCGACATGAATCTCTTTTCAAGCACACCATTCGGTGGTATTAATCACATTCACATTGTTGCAGTACCCTCACCACTATCCGTTACTTTATCTCTCTCTTTACCCTAAACAAAAATCCCACACTCATTTTGCTTTAACTCCCCATTGCCCTTTTCCCCCAATTCTGGGAGCCTGTACTCTACTTTTTGTCCATGAGTTGACATATTCTCTGATTTTTTCTTTGTAGTTACCAAGGACTTGAATTTAATTGTCCTAAATCTATAGCAATCTCATTTGCTTTGATGCCAACTTAACTTCAATAATAATAATACTGTCTTCCTATATGTCTTGTCCCCCACCTTCATGTAGTTCTTGTAGCAAATTGCATGTTTATATATTGAGTCCAAAACCACTGGTTATCATTACATATTGTACATTTGCCTTTTAGATCCTTTAGGAAGTAAAAAGTGGAGTTACAAACCAGAGATACAGTAGTACTTGTGTTTATATTTACCCATGTTAGTATCTTCACTGGAGATCTTTCTTCATGTGGCTTCAGTCAGTTGTATAGTGTACTTTCAATCTGCAGCACTCCCTTTAGCATTTCTTACAGGTCCAGTACAGAGGTGACAGGCTCCCTCAGCTTTTGTTTATGTCTTACTCTCTCCTTTTTTTTGCATGGGCAGGCACTGGGAATTGAACCTGGGTCTTTGGCATGGCAGGTGAGAACTCTGCCTGCTGAGCCAACTGTGGCCCGCCCTCTCCCTCGTTTTTGAAAGACAGTTTTGCTGGATATAGAGTTCTTAGTTGACAGTTATGTTGCTTTCAGCACTTTAAATGTGTCTTCCAACTACCTTCTTGTCTCCATGATTTCTGAGGAGAAATCGACACTTTATCTTTCGTATTTGGCAGGTTGCTTCTCTCTTACAGCTTTCAGAATTCTCTTTATCTTTGACAATTGACAGTTTGATTATAATGTCTCGTGGTATGGGTCTACATGGGTTTATCCTATCTGAAGTTCATTGAGCATCTTGGATGTATATATCTATGTCTTTCATTAAATTTGGGAAGATTTCAGGCATTTTTTCTTTGAATATTCTCTCTACTCCTTTCTCTCTCCTCCTTCCAGATTCCCTCAGTGTGTATTTTGGTGTGCTTGATAGTATCCCATAGGTTCCTCAGGCTCGATTCACTTTTCTTCATTCTTCTTTCTGCTACTTAGACTGGATGATTTAAATTGTCTTATCTCCAAGTTCATTGATTCATTCTTTTTCTAACTCCAATGTGCTGTTGAACCCCTGTAAGAAACTTGAAATTTCTATTATATGATCTTCAGCTTTGTTTTGTTCCTTTTCCTAATTTCCATCTTTCTATTGGTATCCTCTTTGTGTTTATCAGTTTCCTAATTTCCTTTAGTTCTTTGTCCGTGTTTCCCTTTTTGAGCATTTTTATGTACTTCTTTTTTTTAAGTCTTTGTCTGGGATACCCCAGGTATGATCCTCCTTATTGATGGCTTCTAACGCTTTATTTTTCTCTTTTGCCTGCACCATTGTTTCCTGTTTTTGTATGTTTTGTAATCTTTTTTTTGGAATCTAGAAATTTAAAAACATTTTTTTTAACTTTTTATTTTGAAATTATTTCAACATTGCAAAAATAATACAAACCATATACAGAGAACTCCAACATACCTCCACACTGACCCCTCGTGCCCATATCTACCAATTTTAACATTTCGCCACTTTTGCCATATCAATCTATGAATCATCTATCTTTCTGTCTGTCTATATGCCTGTTTATCTATTTTCTGAATATGTGAGAGCAGGTTGTGCACATTGTACTCCTTGAACATACAATACTTTCATGTACAATTCCTAAAAACAAAGATATTCACTTATGTGATCACCTTAAGTTCATTTATCAAGTTCAAGAACTTTAACATCAATATACAAATTTTTAATATGTTATTGTTGGAACTTAGACTCTGAGGTATCTGTTCCATGAGCTTTTATCCAGCTAGTGTTATGAAGAGCTTTCTTTAAATGCCAGGAACTAACAAAAAAACAAAAGGGAAAAAAAAGAAAATGGCTTTCCTAGTCTTTGCAGGTTGATCTGTGAGTGTTCTCCTTAGAGTTTATCCATGCAGTGAGTTTAGGGAATCGCTCCAAGCCAAAGCTTAGGCTGATCCTTTCTGTGCATGCCCCTTGTCTTGGGTATGCTCATGTGACCCTAATAATTACCCTGTTTACAGGGATAAAAATATCCCCCTCTTCCTTAGGAAACAGTTTCCCCCTCAGTCCTGGGCACTGCATTATATTTTCTACAACCAGCTGTCCCTTGTCCCAGGCAGCACAACTTGACTTCTTGTCCAAAGCATTTTGCAGGAGAGCTCTATGTCCCTCCTTCTATATGCAGAAGGAGTTTTAGTATGGCGAGTGTCAGGCCATCGCCAGACAGATTGGGCCTGACATATGTGCTCCCAGTGTTTGCGCAGGGGTTACTTTGCTCCCTCCAGAACCAGGACCAGAATCCACGTTGGGAGTGCTAGCTGGTTCCATGCCAGGTGAGTGGGGGAGGGACCAGTCAGTGCCAACATGAGATCTTCACACTTTTAAGTAGGCTTTCTTTTGATTCAGTGCTCATTTGGTTACTGCAGTCCTTTAACTGTTTTCTGGAGCTTTGAGAAAGATGTTTCTGTCAGTTCTTACTGGCCGTTCAGAACTTCTGTGGGAGGATGGAGCCCTGAAGCTTCACACACCGATATCTTGATTGGGACCTCATGACATTTTTAAATGCAAGAAAATTTGGTGGTATACTTGAAGAGATTCACCCAAAGAAAATGTACTTCAGGATATGATATGAAATGTGCCTCTGGGCTTATATATCATAGATACCCTGCTTTGTCATCTCTGTGCATTTGTGAGGTACTGTTACTGAAATTTTAACCAGAAAAGTAACACTGTAAGGTGATTTTTTTTTAAAATACAGATAATGTATTTTTGCAGAAACGGAATTACCTTCTAAAATTGACATTTCTTAAAAAAAGAAAAAAACAGTACATAAACATTTCTGTTTTTCTCAGAATTTGAAGAGGTTGTAGTACTGTTGTTTTAAATGAAATAAAGATTTAGATCTTGTTGAGTGCTAGTCGCTATTTTATGACTTTGTAAAAATGAAAATAAGGCTTAATTCATCTCAGTGTTTCCTATGAGTAATAAATACTGTTTACTGAGTACCCATCACGTGTCACACACCCTGCTAATTTCTTCAAGTTTATTAATTTAATTCTGACAACGAAGTTATACTTTTTATGGTTCCATTTCTACATATGAAGTAATAGAAACTCAGCGGGATTAAGCAACTTGCCCGAGGTCCCCTACCTACAGAATGGCCCATCTTGTTCAGTGTGACTCCAGAGCACCACATTTTTCTTAAAAACAAACAAAAAACCCCAACGACAAGTACTCAAGCCCTGAGTCCTTTCTTGAGAAAATAGGACAACAATAATTAAGCAATCGCTGAAGAGCTATAATTAAAATATATTGAATTTTTTAATTCTTTAGTTTTCTTTTGAAGATGCCCTAGAATGGCAGTGCTGAGCATATTGAATATTCTGGTACACACATGGAGAGCCAAGGAAAGTTAGCTTTGGAGAACCCACACGTCTGTTTATGTACTAAAACGACTTGTTTAGGAGCCTCATGGAGTATGGATGTTATAGCAGATTAATTGAGAGGGAGGTAGTTGAGTCACAAATGTATATAGGATTAAATATTTTAGAGTCAGAAGGTGTTTAGAGTCAGAGTTGTGACGATCCAAAGTGTGGGAAACAGCAGCTTCATTTATTAAGAATTTAAGAGAAGTAGGTGTTGTGACTACTTATTTACACTCCTAATTGTCAGTTCATTTAACAAATATTTATTGGGTTCCCACTTATGTGCTAGGCACTAGGGTAGGTACTGAAAATGCAGAATAGAGAATAACAAAATCCTTACCTTCTTAGAGTGTACTGTTTTTGCAGGGAAACAGACAATAAACATCGAAGACAAGTCTTGATAAATTCTCTGGTATTTGGGGGAGGGAAGGTCAGAGTAGATGGAGTGATTGGGGCATGGGGTGGTGTGGCTCTTCAAGAAGTAAGATTGGAACAAAGTGCCACGTGACGTGAAGGAGTGAGCCATGCAGCTCCCTGGAGAAATTCCAAACAGAAGGTAACTGCAAGTGCCAAGACTAAGGCAGGAGTGTGCTTGGAACGTGTGAGGAAAAGCAAGGAAGCCAGTGTGGCTGGAACAGAATGAATGAGGGAAACAGTGGTAGTACATTAAGTCAGATTTGAGATGCATTAAGGACTTGGTATTTTATTCTTGGTTTGGTTGTCAGCCACCAGAGAGTTTTGAGCCGGAAAGGGACATGCGATTTACATTTTTGCCATCGCTCTGGCTGCTCTGTGGGGAATAGACTGGAGGGAGACAGGTGTATGTAGATGGCTCTTGTAGCAGCCCAGGTGAGGTGTGTTGATGGTTTGGGCCAGGTGGTAGCTGTGAAGGTGGTGAAAAATGGTTGAATTCAGATGTATTTTTGAGAGGAGCTTTTAAGATATCCTAGTTTATGAGATATAGGGTTTGAAAAAATAAGAATTCAGGGACTTAAACACATTTGGCTTGAGTAGCTGGTTTAGTGCCATAGGAATAATGCTTTATCTTTTAAACATAGGCTCTTCACCCATACTTCTAGATTCTAAACTCTACTGTGACACTCATTGCCTGGGTGACCTTTGGCAAGGTACTTTAACTGCCTGGATTTGAATCCCAGCTGTACTATTAACCTCCTGTCAGAGCTTGGGCAGGTTTCTTTAATACTGTTGTGCCTTCATTTTCTCATCTTTAAAATAGATATAGTAACATCTACTTCAAATTGTTGTTAAGGTTAAATGAATTATAAGTGTTAAGTGCTCAGAGTAGTACCTAGCATATTGTAAGTGTTCAGTAAATTCTGACAATAATTATTAGATGAACAATTAATTATCTATTTTATTCACTGCTGCTATCCCCAGAACCTGGAATATTTTTCAGATTATTGGTGTTCAAAGAATAAATGAGTAAGTGAATAAACTGATCAATGTTCTACTTCATAGAACATGCTACTATATTCCTAGTTTATTTAGGCTCTCCCATTGTTCTAGTCTTGTTTTTGTTGTTGTGTTGTTTTGTTTACTTCCTCATGAGTAGCCTCTGACTTTAGTGGGTGCAGTGAGGTCTGCATACTAGCTCTTAGATTGTGTTCATCCTGTTTGTTTTGCTTTCTTGCCACAGGGTCTACAGCCCTTTGAATGCTTTCTATATTTCAGTGAAGAATAAGTTCTAGCAAAGTCTTGTGCAGTGATTCCTCTCTTAGTACTCCTACTCCTGATTTGGTTTGTGTTTCTCTCAGGAAGCCTTGGACCGTATTTCAATAATCAAAAGACAACTCTGTTCCACTTTATTTTTAAGTACTGCTACTTTGTATGCTTTTCCATTATTTATTCCGTTAGCCTTATTTGCTTCTCTCTGTTTTCTTATGATATGATGAGATTTTCTCTGATCATAGTTTATTAGGAAATTAAAAATAGGAGTAACAGAGGAAGGTTAAGATTTAAACAACGATGCAGTAGCCTTTAAAGTAATCGTTCTCCTTCCTAGTTCTTGCTTCCTCCACCTTTTGCCTGATCTGGTCTCTTAGATTAGGCCAGCTCTCTGCACCTCCTATTCTTTCTGACATATGGAAAGAAAGGTATGTGAAGATGAAGGTCAAATGTGGTTATAATATTAATAGGAATGTAGATTGTGAATACAGATTGAAAATCTGTGGCTACAGATAAAGAGAAAAACTATCTTAGTTGAAATTTAGATGGTATCTTATTTTTAAGAGGAGAAAATCGGAAGCACATTAAACAGAAGGTCATAGACTCTGTTGGATGGGAATCAGAACTAAGTTTTACATTTCTGGTAGTTAAGCATTCAGTTTTTCACCAGAATATTAGATTTCACTTGAAGTTTATGTGCAATTAAATGAGATCTTCAAAGATTATAGCATTAGGGAACATGAATGCAAAAGCATTGCTTTTCAAATTGCCAAGAGTATACAAATAAAATTTACATTAGTTGGTTAAGAAAGGAATTTTGCTTATCTCTTTTGTTACGTGAGTCGTGGTAGGAGTAGAGCTTCTTGCTTAAAGTGGTGTCCCATGCAGGTGTCAGATTGTCCAGGCAGCAAAGAGAGGTGATTAAATGTATAACAACAGATTAGTAACTCTGGTAGCTGGACTCCCTTAGATTATAGGTGACTACTCTTGAACTCGAGGAGGATGTTTAAAACTACTTAATGGTTGCAGGACCCTGTTGACATGTATTGTCAAATAGAGTATCACAAATGAGAGGCACAGGTGGAATCCACTGTTTGTTACCTAATTGTTTTGGTTTGATTAGGTTTCCGTTCTCTCAGGAAGCCTTGGACTGTATTTCAATGATAATCAAAAGACAACTCTGTTCCACTTTATTTTTAAGTGCTGCTACTTTGTATGCTTTTCCATTATTTATTCCGTTAGCCTTATTTGCTTCTCTCTGTTTTCTTATGATATGGTGAGATTTTCTCTGATCATAATTTATTAGGAAATTAGAAATAGGAGTAACAGAGGAAGGTTAAGATTTAAACAACGATGCAGTAGCCTTTAAAGTAATCGTTCTCCTCTCATTGTTTTGGTTTGATAAAGCTGCCGAAATGCAGTATACCAGAAATGGACTGGCATTAACGATGGGGATATATTAGCTTACAAATTTACAGTTCTAAGGCCACGAAAATGTCCCAATTAAGGCATCATCAGGATGGCACCGTCTCTGAAGACAGCTGGCATCCAGAATACCTCTATCGTATGGAAAGGCACATGACTGGCATCTGCTGATCCTCTTCCAGGTTTTGTTGCTTTCAGCTACTGGTTCCAGTGGTGGCATCTCTGAACTTCTCTGAGGCTGTTTTTTATGAGTTTCTCTTAAATTCATCTCTAGCTTCTCTGAGCTCTCTGGGCTTTTTCTGTGTCCTTTATCCTCTTATAAATGATTCTGGTAAGAGGATTAAAAGCCGTCTTGAATGGGGTAGGACACATCTCAATTGAAATAATCTAATGAAAAGGTCCCACCTACAATAATTTCTGCACCCACAGGAATGGATTAAAAGAACGTGGACTTTTTTGGGTTACAGTAAGTGTCAAACCATGACATTAATTTTTTTTTTAATTTTTATTGGGAAATATCCCTGCACATACAGTCCAACTATATTTTACAATCAGTGGCTCACAGTATCATCACATAGTTGTGTATTCTTCACCATGATAATTTTTAGAACATTTGAATCACTCCAGATAAAGAAATAAAAAGAAAAAAAAACTCATATATCCCATACCCCTTAACCCCTCCCTCTCATTGACCGCTAATATTTTAGTCTACCCAATTTTTGTTCTTTATTTCCAGCTATTATTTATTTGTTTTTTATCCTTATTTCTTTTTACTCATCTGTCCATACCATGGGTAAAATGCACATCAGACACAGTTTTCACAATCACACAGTCACGTTGTAAAAGCTATATAGTTATACAGTCCTCTTCAAGAGTCAAAGCTACTGGATCATAGTTCAGCAGTTTCAGGCGCTTCCCTCCACCCACTCTAATACACCATAAACTAAAATGGGATATCTATATAATGTATACGAGTAACCTTTAGGATAACCTCCAAATGTCTTTGAAATCTCTTGGCCACTGAAACTTTATTCATTTCTTTTTTCCCCCTTTTGGTCAAAGAAGGCTTTCTCAATCCCTTGATGCCAGGTCCTGGCTCATCCCAGGATTTCTGTCCCATGATGTCAGGGAGATTTATACCCTGGGAGTCATGTCCCATGTAGAGGGAGGAGGGCAGTGAGTTTACCTGCCAAGTTGGCTTAGAGAGAGAGGCCACATCTGAGCAACAAAAGAGGTTCTCCAGGGATGACTCTTCAGCATAATTATAAATAGGCTTGGCCTCTCTTTTGCAGGAATAAGCTTCATAGGGGCAAGCCCCAAGATCAAGGGCTTAGCCTACTGATTGGTTGTCCCCACTGCTTGTGAATGTCAGGAATTCCCCAGATGGAGAAGTGAAATATTTCCTCATTTCTCCCCAGTTCCCCAATAGGACTTTGCAAATACTTTTTTATTCTCTGCCCAAATTACTCAGGGATATATCAGGGTACAAACCCACAAGATCTCTGCCCTATTCAAGATTCCATGTAATTATGGTGTTCAAATAAATTGACCATACAAGTTAAATTAGTTAATGTGCTACCCAAATATAAATTTTGCACTAAATAAACATCTCTCCCTTTGATGACATTAATTTTAAGGGTAAAACTCTGTTTCAGTACAGTTCCCTTTGAACTTCATATTCATATGGTGGTTGTAAGGATTAAATGACTTAGGTGTGTGAAAGCAGGTTGTGAACTGTAAAGTGCTTTTCTAAATATGAGGCACCATTTAAAAACTCAGTTTAGTACTAAAAACATTTTATTAACACCGTTACAAAGAAAATAACATTTTTGATCTGTTTTTTATTTCTATGAATTGTGTTAATACAAATAATTGTATTTATTTGTTAATAGTAGTTGCATATGTGGTGTTTTCCTGGTAACTATTATGTTTTCTACATGTTGCTTGATTCTAGGGAGCTCGGATTGGTAGAATAGATGCTTTCGTTCAGAGCTTGGACAAAAATTTTATGGTTCCAGTAGGTGGTGCTATAATTGCTGGCTTTAATGATTCCTTCATTCAGGAAATCAGCAAGATGTATCCAGGTAGGTAAATCAGTTGCTCTTCAGTAAACATAGTTATCAAACTAAAGCCCATTTGCACATAGGCTACTATGATAAATCTTAACTTCAAAAGAGTTTATTCTCCCTGAACGTAGTTTGTTCATCTTTATTTCAGGAAGAGCTTCAGCGTCACCGTCTTTAGATGTCCTTATTACTTTATTATCACTTGGGGCAAGTGGCTATAAGAAGCTATTAAAAGAAAGAAAGGTAAGTTTTCCCTTTAGGTGTAAAATGACACTCTTGACTAGAACAGTGCTCCAAATCATTAGTATTTTTACCTACTGGTTTTAATATCAGGAGCATAGATATTTAGTACAGTCCTAGGAGATTTACTTGGATCTGGAACCACCCTAGGTGGTTTTCAGTTAGTCATTGCCATCCTTATCTATCCAATTATCCTGAGGAATCTTGGAGAAATTATTTTGCTTTTTTTTTTTTATGAGAAACACCTGCATCAGGGATACTTATTGGTTCAGTAAAATTCAATTCATCTATTATTTCAAGATAGAGTCTCCTGAAAGACAAATGGACGTCTTTTCTTTTTAGTTTTTGGAAGCCTGAAGACTTTTCTGGGTATGAGATGTCAGCCACAGGAGGAAGAACCAAGTGAAGAGTTAGACAGCTTTCCATTCTAAAATGATCAGTCTATCTCTTGCTGTTATTAGAATGCTGAATGTGTTGGTCCTGTGGACTATGAAAAGAAAATGACGTTTTTTGCTTAAAGTTTGGGCTCTATCTCCAACTAGCTTAATTCAGGAAAACTCCAAAATTTTAGACAAAGATGGTACTGGCAGGGCAGGGCAGACTAAATTGCTTCATTCCTCTTCAATAAGATCTAACAATAGTCACTTAGATTTATAATACTTAACATATTTAAAACCATTTTAATATTTATTATTGTAAGATCTTCACAACCGCCTAATGATAAATACTTAACTGAAGCTTAAAAAGATTTGTGTCCTTTTATACCCCGCAGTTCACTCTCTCCCACTTAATTCAGCCCATGGGAAAATAATTCTATAATTTTTATTGTAAGGCCATTTCTTTTTTTTTAAATATTTTTATTAACAAATCTTCACACCCCTACAACATACAGTCCATACATGGTGTACAAACAGTGGCTCACAATATCATTACATAGTTGTGTATTCATCACCATGATCATTTTTAGAACATTTGCATCACTCCAGAAAAACAAATAGAAAGGAAAGATAAAAACTCATACATCCCATACCCCTTACCCCTCCCTCTCATTGACCACTAGTGTTTCAATCTACCCAATTTGCTTTACCCTTTATCCCCGTTATTTATTTATTTTTTATCCATGTTTTTTACTCATCTGTTCATTCCCTGAATAAAAAGAGCATCAGACACAAAGTTTTTACAATTACACAGTCACATTGTAAACGTTTTATCTTTATACACTTATCTTCAAGAATCAAGGCTACTGGAACACAGTGCAACAGTTTCAGATACTTCCCTCCAGCCACTCCAATATACCATAAGCTAAAATGTCTTTGTAATGCATGAGGATAATCTCTCAGTTCTGTTTGAAATCTCTCAGCCAACAAAACTTTATTTTGTCTTATTTCTCTCTTCCCCCTTTTGGTCAAGAAGGCTCTCTCAGTCCCATGATGTTGGGGCCTGGCCAATCTTTGGAGTTCTCTCCTACATTGCCAGGGAGCTTTACACCCCTGGGAGTTGTGTCCCACATGGGCAGGGGGAGGGCAGGGCAGTGAGTTCACCTGCTGAATTTGCTGAGCGAGAGAGGCCACATCTGAGCAACAAAAGAGGTTCTCTGGGGGTATAAATTTTAAGTAGGCTTAGCCTGTCCTTTGCAGGAATACGTTTTGGGCAAAACCCAAGATCGAGGGCTCAACTTTTTGATTTGGTTGTTCCCACTACTTATGAGAATATCAGAAATTCTCCAAATGGGAAAATTGAATATTTCCTCATTTCTCCCAAGTCCCCCACGGGGACTTTGCAAATTCTTCTTTATTAAGTGTCTGAATTACTCTGGGACATATCGGGGCATCACACAAACATATACAAAATTCTAAGGCCATTTCTTTAAGATTTATGTGATATATGAAAAGATAGTCACATCATTATCATTAGGAAAATGCAAATTAAAACCACTGTGAGTTACCACTACTCAGCTATTCAGATGGCTGACTTTAAAAACAAAACAGAAATAAAAAAATTAATAAGAAAAAAAA
>PVIY010056076.1:0-13463 GCA_004026745.1 Myrmecophaga tridactyla | reverse complement strand
CATAATATTCCATCGTACGTATATACCACAGTTTGTTTAGCCACTCGTCTGTTGATGGACATTTTGGCTGTTTCCATCTCTTTGCAATTGTACATAATGCTGCTATAACCATTGGAGTGCAAATGTCCATTTGTGTCTTTGCCCTTTTATCCTTTGAGTAGATACCAAGCAATGGTATTGCCGGGTCATATGGTAATTCTATATTCAGCTTTTTGAGGAACCAACAAACTGCCTTCCACAGCGGTTGTACCATTTGACATTCCCACCAACAGTGAATAAGTGTGCCTCTTTCTCCACATCCTCTCCAACACTTGTCATTTTCTGTTTTGTTGATAATGGCCATTCTGGTAGATGTGAGATGATATCTCATTGTGGTTTTGATTTGTATTTCTCTAATGCCCAGGGAAGTTGAGTATCTCTTCATGTACCTTTTGGCCATTTGTATTTCCTCTTCTGAGAAGTGTCTGTTCAAGTCTTTTTCCCATTTTGTAATTGGATTGGCTGTCTTTTTGTTGTTGAGTTGAACAATCTCTTTATAAATTCTGGATACTAGACCTTTATCTGATATGTCATTTCCAAACATTGTCTCCCGTTGTGTAGGCTGTCTTTTTACTTTCTTGATGAATTGACTTATTTCTAATATGGTCTGGAAGATCTATCCAGTGCAGTTAGATAAGAAAAAGACATAAATATTATCAACAAATAATAAGATTATAATCATAGGAACCCCAAGAGAGTTAAAAAAATTAAAATTAGTGTATATTCTGCAATTTTGGGAAATAAGGTTATTATATAAAAGCCAGCCATATTCCCATACACTAAGAAAAAGCAGGAAAAACTGAAAAAGTACATCATTTCTCATTAAAATAAATCTAAAGTGGGGTAAGACCATTATGGAGAACTGCTTAAATAAATGCAGAGATCTGCCATAGAAGGAGACTTGGTGTAGCAAAGATGTCACTTCTTCTCAGGGCAATGCACTGAGATGCAATGTAATGCATTTCAGTTTAAAACAGAATTCCATTTAATATACCAAAAAGGGCTTTTTCATGGGAAAAAAAAAACTGTCACCACAGTTTAAATGGAAGATAAAAAAGGGCGGCATAATTGTGTATAAAAGCAGATTGTGAGGACCTGCTCCACTGGGTTATTAAGGCTTAGTAATTTAAGCAGTGCCATATAGCAGCAGGAACAAAAAGGTAGAATAATAAGAGGGAAGAGAGAGCCTAGACAAACTCATGTGGACATAGAAACTTGACATGGACAGATCTGTCACAGCAGATGTGTGGCAACAGGATGTACTATTAAGCAAATGTACTGAAAAATATGGCTATCTAAATGGAAAAAAAATTTAATTTCTGGCTCATAGTATACGCATAAATCAATCTAAGTAAAATATGGATCTAAATGTATAAACAACAACTTTAAAACTTTCAGAAGAACATATTGAAATATACTTTTGTGACTTAAGATAGGAAAAAATGTTAAGCAAATTCAAAAAGCATAGGCTAAAGGGAAAGCTATGATAAATTTGGTTAGTTCAAACAATCTTTAACTGGGGAAAATGATAGCAAAAACTGAGAGGTAAAGTTAATATTCACATAATTCAAAATGAAGTGTCTAGGGCAATTAAAGAAACAAACAAAAAAAATGAAAATATAATTAGCCTAAAAACAAATTAGAAAAAAAAAATTAACTGAGAATTTAAGGAAGAGGAAGCACAATGTCAATGGATAATAAACACACCATATGCACAAAGATACTTCAACTCAATCAGAGAATTCAAAGTACACAAACCTTGCAAACATTGAAGTGCCTAATATTATTGCATGTTGGCAAGGATGAGGAAGAATGAAAACCTCTATTTTTGCTGATGGATGCTGGGGAATAATTTAAAATAAGCACATTGGGGAGAATTTAACAAAAATATCCTAAATGAGATTCACATATTCACATTGCGGGAGGATTCGACAGAAATGTCTTAAATAAGATTCACATATTCTTTAATTTAGAAATTTGAATCTCAATAATGTACCCAAGACAAACTCTTACATATATATAGGAAGGTACGTAAAGTGATGTTCATAGAAACAACTTTTGTTTATACCATCATTTATACTCTACAGCAATAAAAAAAATCATGAACTGGAGATATTTGTTATTAATATCTTCAAAATGTAATATTGAATGAAAAAATTAAATGTAGAAGGAAATAGCCAATATAATACTAATTATATAAAATTTGAGGTAAGCCAAAAAATACCAAATATTATTTGGAACACAGAAAAATTTGAGGAAAAAATATGAACATATTCTTGGGAATGAACCAACAATACATTTTCAGGACTTTGGTTTCTTTTGAGAAGTAGGGGAACCACTAATAGATGGCTTAGCAGTTTTTGTGATGCTTTTTGTTAAGTTAGTTTATAGGTGCATGGGTGTTTGTTATAGTAGGTTTATATCTCTTTTTGTATGTCTAAAATATTTTATAATAAAATTCAGAAAATGTATATTATGTTGAAGTGACAATCAGAGAAGCTGTGGCCCATTGATTACCAAGAATATAATATAGGATTGGAGAAATTTCACTGCATTTTTTTTCAAAGTAAGCAAAAGGACTTTACCAAGATATTGACATTTACACTTTTTGACAAAAATATGGAACGCTTCACGAATTTGTGTGTCATCCTTGTGCAGGGGCCATGCTAATCTTCTCTGTATCATTCCAATTTTAGTATATGTGCTGCCGAAGCGAGCTCATTTCACTGCATTTTTGTTAACTTTTCTAATGTCATTTCTATTTTTATGAATTAATTCAAATATGCTCAAAATACTTTCCTTTTTACTCACTTTTCAAAATGGCGCTTTGCTGGTGTGCTCTTTGAAAAGCACTTTTTGAAGGAATCAATTTAATTTATTTCCATTTGTGTTTCTTCTGTAATGACTTAGCCTCACATGAAGGACTTGAAGAGATCCAAGGAGAATGTCAGTCAGGCTGATTACGAGCATCTTAAAGTGGTGCATAATCTTTGACAGCAGTGGTAGAACTTATTCTTCCCATAGTATGTAAAAGGCAGGCACCTATAGATGTCATCAACCACCTTTAATTTATTAAAGGTGACTTATAACCTGCTTTCATAGGCATCTGTTATATTGCTTGACCTTGACGTTCTCCTTTACAGTTTGTATTGTTATTACAAAAAATGCTATTGCCTACTCCTCACTCCAAGCAAAGAAATCAATACAAAATTATTTTTAGTGTGGAACGGAAAACTTAGGAAATGCTAAGAGCACTGTACTTCAGAGAACATAGGTCACAAGGGATCCATTTGTGTAAATATTTTCAATATTATTGCTCATGTCCATTAATAGCATCCTGATATTTGAAAATCACATGCTCTTTTAACAAAATAAATGAAAATTTTATAATAGTCAAATGTACCAAATGTGAAAATCTGATTACAGTATGATAGTATAGAATAATCATTTTAATTTGACATTATAATAGTAAAATTACAGAAATGTTTTAGGGCATCTATGCCCCAATCCAGTGGTTGGGAAACTTTTTCTTAAAGAGCCAGAAAATAAATAGTTCAGGCTTTGTAGGCCGAGAGGTAAAATAGAGGATATGCTGCTGGCATTTATATAATCTTTTCTAATGCAACCATTTAAAATTCTAAATAACATCCATGTTTCATGAGCCATAAAAAAGTAAATAAAAATAAAAACATTTTGTGGGCTAAATTTGGTATACTTCAGAAGATATATGAATTCTGGGTGACAACTTCAACTTCATTTTCTTAAGTTCCTACTGAGAATAGCTGCACCTACAGGATAGCTTTAGGACCAACTGGACAGCCTTATGCAGTGGGAACACGTGCCTCTTGCTTTCTTTCCCAGCCAACCTGGTGTCTTCAGCTCACCATGATACAACACTACATTGCCTCCTACCACCCTCAATACTTTCGTCTCAACCTCCTTACATTCATCTATGCATCTTTTCTAGATTTAGGAAAAATTAATAAAAATAATATGGAAGTGACTCAAAGTTTGGAAATACTGGATTAAATATCATGACTAAATTTAATACAGAAAAGTTAAAAGTACGGAATTTTGAAAGCAAATGGAAATTAGTGGTGTTAAGCCGGGTGAAAAGCATAAGTGGTTAATTCCTGAGAAAGTTTAGTTGAGCTGCATTAACTGCTGCTCAAACAAATGTATTAGAATTTTTCAGAATGGTCTGCTTTAAAGAAAATTAACCACAATTATTGTGTTTATTGCCTTCAGGTTAGATATTAAAATAGATTTCATAAGAATATATTTCCCCTGGTACATTCACAAGTCTTTGGATATTTTCAAGTGACTTTCTGTAAAATGATGAAATTGATTCTTATACCGGCAAAATATACTAATTCTCTATTTCTGAAAACCATGCTTTTTGGTCATCTGATATTGCACAGTCTATGAACATGACACTTAAGAGGTTCAGCTATTAAAATGCACAAAGAAATTATTCTCATTTGTAGATGGAGAGTTCATGGGATGTGAAATAAAGTTGAATTAAATGTGCACAGCTAAAATTTTACAAGTTACTACACAAAGGAAAGAAGCAGGAAGAACAGAGTAGAGATCAGTGGGTCTAGAAAGTGAAGTTGAGGGCATTCCTGACAAAATTTTTGCATTTAACTGCCTTTAAGTTCCTGCGTATAACACAGATTATTAGAAACAAGAAGAGGAGAACATCAAACTGTATGAATGGATAATTAAAGAATGTGACATTTTAATGATCAATGTTTAGGAAAAATGTTCAATTTCACTAACAAACAAGGGAGCACAAATTAAAACAACAAGATGCCATTTTCTGCCCAAAGTATTGACAAATGTTGACGAGATGAATAACACCTTGGTGCGGCAATTAGTGGAGAAATGAATACTCATAAATTTATGAATCTGTAAATTACTGAACACTTTGGGAAGATCATCTGATACTGATTTTTTAAAAAAATTATACTCTTTTTATCACATAAGATTCCATTGGTGGCAAGTGAGAAAAAAAAATTAGTTCAAATTGGCTGAATTCCTTATGGGAATTCATTGGCTTATGAAATTGAAAATCAAGAGTTTCAGGTTCAGCTTGTTTGAGAACCTAAACAATGTCAGAGTAATGTCTTACTCTTTCTCTCTCACTTTTATCTCTATCTTCAATATTGGTTCAATCCCCTGATAGGTATAACATCTCTGGTACTTACATCCTGGAAACTTCATAAATGCAAAAGAAAGAATGCCTGCATTTGGTGCCATAAGTCTCAGCAGGAATCTCATAGGATCGAATTAATCTGATGGGTTCCCATGTCCATATTTTAGCTTCTGTGACTGGGAAAATAAGAATGTCTGAGTTGAAAGTTCAGAGTACATGGCATCTTTGAATATGAGCAGCATCAGACCAACCAGAAATGCATGAACTTTGAAATAAATAACCCCCCTAGAAAAACAACTGAGTTGTGGTTATCAGAAAGTTGAATAAATGATTTTCTAAAAAAATAAAAAATAAAAGGAAATTCTCCATACTCTTCTTTTGTGTGACAATCACACCTTTGAATGTTATTTGACAGTGTTTAAAAATGCATGAACAGGATTGTTAGTAACAATTTTATTTCCAATAGAAAAGAAAAACAGACCACTTAGAACAACACAGTTGATTAACTTTGGGTACTAGGGAAGTGATCGAGGTAGTTTAATAAAATATGAGTCTTTCCAAAATACGTTGTCAAGTAAGGAAAAGTGAAATGTAGGGTAATGTGAAGAGTTAGGCCTATTTATTTCCTAACAAAAAATAAAAATACATATTTAAATGTATGCATCTTTATATGCTTTCATAAACAAAAGAAAATCCCTTGATTGATGCATATCACGGGAGAAGATGAGAAAAATTATACTATAGTTCCATTTTTTGATTTATTTAAGGTTTATTTGACATGAAGTGCAGACAACATATTTCAAACTGACTAAATCCAAGAAGGGAACTTGTGAATCTGAAATGTTGAAGGCTTTAGGTACAATTGGATCCATTTATAAATGTCAATAGGGCACACTTGAATTCTCTCTCTCCCTGTGTTGTTGCAGCATCTCTACCAGATATAGCAACTCTAGCATTTATAACATGGAGGTTTTTCATTTTATAAATATGAGTGAGAGGAGTTTATTATTTTTAATTTTGATAGCCCTGTATTTTTAAAATTGCGCATTGAGAAAATGTTATCTTACATAATATGAAAAAAAATTAAAGCATAAAATTAAAATATATCAGAACTAGAATACATGTTACCGGTGACCAAGTGGGAGTGTATTGTTTTTGTTTGTAGAAGTGGAAAAGTTTTGTGAATAAATGGTAGCGATTGTGACACAGCATTGTGAATGTAACTAACACACCCTGAATTGTATATTTGAAAAGAGAAAATGGGAAATTTTAGGCTGTATATGTTACCAGAATAAAAATTAAAAAAAGATAATAACCGTGAAACTGTATAATGCAAAAGTGAACCCTAATGTCCACTATGGACATAGTTAATAGTACAGTTATAAGAATATTGTGTCATTAGTTGTAACATGGGTGCACATTAACCCAAAATGTTGATAGGGAAAACTGTGGGGCAGGGGTATGGAATTTCTGCATGATTACTTTGTAAACCTATAACTGCTCTACTTTTTTAAAATATGAAAGAATATTGAAATAAATTAAGGGACCAGACAAGAATTGATGCTGAATCTGGAGGGTTTATAAAAATCTAGTAGGAGCATAGATTTATATATTTAAGTTCAGTTACAGTTAAGTGGAGAAAGTCCAAGTAATTGGCTTTGGGAAGGTCTGGTAGCTGGTATTTATGGTCCAGGGGCAGAAAATATAGCCCCTGAGGTTGAAGAGGAATATCTTCTATGGTCCTAATGTGGCCGGAAGGTTTCCATAGAATAAATGCCTCATCTGCTGTCTTTGGTTATGTCTGCCTTTAAGTGGTTGCACTTTTGATTATCCTCACTATTTACTTCACTATCATTATTACCTCACTATTGAAATCAAGTAAAAGTTAGGAAATACAAGAGAAGCCAGATTCAACCAAAGACTGCCTTAAAGTTATAGAAACTACTAATGCTAGCTGTTTTACCTGAAGTGGATATTATGTGGCTGGGTGGCTTGTTGCTGCAACAACACAGTGATGAAGGATTAATTCAGAAGTATGGGTTTGACTCTTGCCTTTATATTTACTAGTCATGGGTTTGATAAGCTTTATATCAAAGAGGATGTGCCAGTGTGATGGTTAAGTTCACGTGTCAACTAGGCTAGGTTACAGTGTCCATTTGCTTGGTCAAGTAAGCACTGCCCTGAGTTATTGTGAGGATATTTCCTGGATTTAAATCATCAGCCAGTTGATTGCATCTAAGACTGGTTATACAGTCTTAAAATCAACAGAGGAAATTGCCTTCAGCAATGAGAGAAGTCTCATCTAATCAGCTGAAAACCTTAAAGGGTGAGCTGATTATTTCAGCAGCCAGAAAAAAAAAAGAATTTCTATCTCTACTTTCAACAGGCAGGTTCTGCTGAGGAATTCATAAAATCTTTCATTGGCGTTCCCAGCTTGTGGCATATCCTACAGAATTTGGACTTATCATTCACCACAGTTATGAGAGGCAACTCTTATAATCAATTTTACAATATTTGCATTATATATACACATATATATGTATATATATATATATATTTGTGTGTATATGTATATATATCCTGCTGATTCCATTTCTCTGGAGAACCCTAATACAGCCAGCTATCAATTTATTGGCTCTCAGCTACAACCCTTCCTCTTTGCTATGCTTTTTACTACTGAAGCTGGACTGCACTTTCCTGTTACAGCTGGGGCAGTGTTAAGCTTTACCTGGAGAAGACAGTGGAGAGACACCTCAAGATAAAACAGAGAAAAGAGCTTTTTCCCCTGATTCTAGTGTGATTTACCTCTTGCTCCTACGTCACTATGCAGAAAACAGTGGCTTACCCTCCCCTGAGTTTGCCAGCTCCCCAGCGACTGACTTCCTGCATCCTAGCTTCTCTTCCACAACAACTTGCTACTCAACTGCCTACTCAGCGACCTTGGCCTGCTAGCAGCTGCAGCCCAACTCTGACTCTAACCCTTTAGAGAATCTCTCTGTCACCCAATGGGCTGCAGCCACAACTTCAATATTGTCTGAATCTTAGCCTTTTGTGAACCCTTTTCTGGATTGTTCTTTCAAAACCTTAGAGGTGGTAGCTGTTCCTTGCTTTTACTACTTTTGTGTTATTCAGAGTTTTCTCTTACCCCTTGTAGTAATTAACCATGTTTTTCAATTAATAATTCTTTCTATTCAAATTTCACTGTTTAAATTACTAATAAGCTTTCTGTCTTCTGAATTGACCTTGACCAATACTGAAGGATTATAAAAACATCTTCCTTTTAAGTAGTTGAGAGGTTTAAATAAAATATGAAGTGCTCAATAAATATTAGCTATTATTACCATTACTATTTAATAACAATTATGCTGATGTTTAGAAAATTATGAACAATGAAACATTTCTTTCTGATACTAAATCTATTCTCTTACTTCTCGTTATCTTTTCTTCCTTTCCTTTCTCCATTATTTGGGGTCAGTAATGCAGCAAGATGATGGTTTGAAATGTGTAGCTATATAACTGCTTACATTGACAGCAGAGCCAGATTAAGGGTGGGGGATCTATGATGAAAAGAGCCAAGATAAAAACCTATTCATAAATCACATTCTTAGAAGGAAATAGGTGACACATACAAAATGGTATCCTATGTTAAAGGAGGACTTAAAAAGTTAATATTTGCAAAGAAATGGGCAGGATGCAGGGAAATCAAAAAGAACAATACCATACCCAGAGGCTAGTATCAGCAGATCTGTTACCACTTCTAGGCCAGCAAGGATGGGTGTGGGGAGGCGTGAGTTACAGGAACCCAGAAGGAAAGAATAGTGTAATAGATTTTCCTTGAGAGAGGTACTGACTTTAAGTTAAGGGACAGCATGAATACAATCTGACTTTGCAGAGATGAAACTGAGAGGAAAAACTCTATAATCTATCCCTTTTCTCATCCTCTGATCACCTGCTGACTCTTCCCATTGACCAAAGTTGATAGGAAGCCAGCAGAATTTAAGGGAGCCTATTAATGTAATCCAACCAAGTCAACCTCCTGGGACAAAGAGCAGGTTGGGGAATGACGGTGAGTGGATTTGGGGCACAGAAGATACCTAGTCAACCAATTTAACATAAAAATGAAACTTCTAACCAAGTTTTTTGGCACCATAATAATTAGGAAGTGGAATGAAGGGTGTCTGAAAATAAATTAAGGCTAATTTTTTACATTTCTTAGACATTTGAAACTCGCTAACCTACTTTAGACCCAACTGATATAGGCACATATCTATTGTATGAATTAAATTTAAAAATAAAAAAGCAGCGGCAAAACAGTGGCATCTGAGGAGCAGGATCTAACCAGGAGCAGACAGAGAAGCTGCTCTAGTATCAGGATCTGACTGGCATAGAATCTATGGACTATTGTCATCGTACTTTGGAACAGCATAACTGGAACACAGAGGTAAAATGAGATTTATTCTTAGCTTATTTCTTTTCCTCTTGTCTGAGAAATAATTAAATACATGTTTTTTCATATCAAGAATCTTTTCCCTCCTTACATATATTTTTTCATAATTGCAACTCTTTAATTTTTAAAAATAAAGGTGTGGGTTTTCCACTTGAGCCCCTTTCCCAGCTGGGCCCTAGCATAGCTGTCCCAGGGGCTCAGGGCCAGGGAACCACCATGGAAAACTGACATCCCCCAGCTTCTGTACTCTTCCTCTCTTCCCCAGGCGAGCCCAGCGGACATGCTTGCCAAGGCCTTTTGGGCCAAGCCCAGCTTGGCCATGACGGGATCAGACAGGAGAAAGCTTTGGGCTGATGTGACAGTTGCTTTCCCCACCAATGGCACGGATCCAGGCGTAGCTCAACATTATGATGTTACGTGTTATGACAGAGGGAGGCAGTGACTGCGGACATCAGTGGTGGCAAGCCCACCCTATCTGAACTGGAGAAGCACCTGCATCGCACAGTGTACACCTTGTGGTCCTACCCTGATCTTCTGCCAACCTTCACAACATGGCCTCTGTTACTTGAGAAGCTGGTGAGGGCAGAAGAGTTGATGCTCAGATCAGTGGTGCCCCTGCTGGTCTGCCTCGGGTACAGAAGGACGACGTCTGTGCCATTGCCTTGGCGGGAACGGAACCCCTGTTGCAAATGGAGTTTCTGCCATGTCCACAGCTGAGGTGCTGACTTCAGGCCTGAAGGGAAGGGGCTTCTCCGTGCTCCACACTTACTAGTATCACTCGTAGCGATCAGAGACAAGTCCTCTCCATGCTCCATTGGCCTGGGATCCCCCAGATCTCAGTGAAGAGAAGGGTTCCAACCAGGTGGACCCCACCCTACAGTAAACATGAGGCACTGGGCCTGCAGGATAAGGAAGACAGTGGGGGCATTCACCAGGTGTGTGAGAAGTCCCTGCTAAAAGTCTCAGAAGAGGCTAGTATCGGGGACCTGAACCAAGACACCCTGGACAGCAAGACCCCTCAAAAACAAACGGACAAGGACAGGAAATGGTGGCTTAGTGGGAGAATTCTGGCCTGCCGTGACAGAGACCCAGTTCGACTCCCAGTTGCCTGCCTATGTTAAAAGAAAAAAGAAAAAGAAAAAAATGAACGTGCTGTTACAACAATGCTCCTTGCATGCTTTGGAGTGCTGGGTCAAAAAAGCTGACCTCACCTTACTCACCAGCACTTTCCTTGGCAGCCACATGTTCTCCTGCTGCCCTGAAGGATGACAAATGGATATAGAAAGGTCAAGCTTCAAAAAACTCTCTAAGTTCCTACAGCAAATGGAGCAGGAGCAGATTATACATGTGAAAGAGCTGAGCCAAGGAGTGGAGAGACTTGTGGCTGTGGCCTGGAAACACCCGAGGACCGCGTCTTTCATCATACCTGAGCCCTTTCCAACTTCTCAGACTACCCAGGAGGGTAGTGGGGGCAGCCCTATCACCCCCCAGATATAAAATCCCTCTACTATGTCCCAGCCAACATGACTCTGCTCTTCCAGGAGTCGGAGCACAAGAAGGGAGGTGTTCTCAAGGCCACTGAGGCCCAAACGTCAGCATTAGCTATGCCAGGAAAAATGGCCTGGCTGATGCACACAGCAAAAGCCTAGTGAGACTGGATCCCATCCTCTGCGACTGCATCTTAGAGAAAAATGAACAGCACACAGTCCTGAAGCTTCCATGGGATGGTCTCCTGACCAGATGTTTGGAAAAATTGCAGCCTATCTATTAAGTGACCTTTCTTGGACAAGAGCCCATTGTGAAGAAAGGGAAAATCTGTCCAATTGACATCACCCAAGCACAGAGAGCTTCTAATGAAAAGGTGACTGTGGTCCGGAACTTGGAAGCCTACGGTCTGGACCCCTGCTCGGTGGCTGCCATCCTCCAGCAACGATGCCAGGCTATCACGACTGGATCTGCTGCCCCCAGATCCATGGACAGCCTGCAGGTCCAGATCCAGAGAAACCAGGTCCACAATATTGGCCAGCTATTGCTTGAAAAATATCAGCTCCCTCAAAAGCATGTCCAAGGCCTAACAAAGGCCCCCAAGCTTGGCAAGGAAAAATGATCGATTCTTGTTTCATCTGGTGGAGCCAGTGGAAATCCAAGCTGTGGACTAGTAATTTATATGAGCATTTTCAACTTTTGCAAATAAAAAGTACAATTCTTTACCAAAATACATTTTTAGCCTAATCTAATGAATTAATAAATAAAGGTGTGGGAAAGGGAGAATATGATCAAAGTTTATAAAATCTTAGAAAAAAATGAAGGCAACCAAATCCCTCAGAATACTTACTGCTCTCCCCACCGCCCTTTATTTTTTGTTAATGGCTCTTTGGAAAAACAGTTTTAGCTGCTATTGCTTTTGAACCATTGCTACCGCGAGTGAAACACAAATGCAAATAGCATTTTCCTTGTCATGATACACACACACACACACACACACACACAGACACACACCCACACAAAATTTCATCCATTGATGGACAAAGTACAGATGATAGGATGAATGGAGAAAAAAAATCATTGAACATTGCAAAAGACAATTGATTACAAACATTTCTCTACTTATAAAATAATATCTTTCTACAGACCTATATTATGCACATCTATGCCTAACTTAAGTAATACATATTCTTGAAATATTTAATGCTGCTTATTTTTTCTATTTTCAAAAAATTTATAGCTAACAAGACATGCGGTATAGATAAAAGAGCCCTTTCCATACTGGGAGAAATCTAGGATCAGGCTCATTTTTTAAAAAAGAGACTTAAGATATATTAATTCTTGTGTTTGGAAATTTGTATTTTTAAAGGATTTTTGTAATGTGGAGTGTACTGCTCATACCATTGCTAATGCACACTTGAAATTGAGAAAATCAGTCATGTCGTATAAATGACATTAATTTAATCATCCTGCTGGTTAAGAAAATGCGCTGAACCATTTTACTTTAGTTAAGTATATTCTACTTTATCAACCAAACATGCTCTGAAGCAGCTCATAATCTAAAACTAATGCTGTTCTGTTTGAGGATATTTTGTGTTTTGGGTTTGTTATCACGATCTGGAATG
This sequence comes from Myrmecophaga tridactyla, assembly GCA_004026745.1. Classification (NCBI taxonomy): domain Eukaryota; kingdom Metazoa; phylum Chordata; class Mammalia; order Pilosa; family Myrmecophagidae; genus Myrmecophaga; species Myrmecophaga tridactyla. Next base: position 709 of record PVIY010056076.1, on the reverse strand, counting down.
CAGCTGGCTTGCCTTTTGAAAATGGTATCTATGTTAACATATATAAATGAGATGCAATAGTCCAAAGGAAGACAAAGGGCCATTAAGGATTAAAAATATTTCTCTAAAAAAAAAATCATAGCATATAAAGTGAGACTCCAGATAACTGAGAACTAATGGCCTTTCTGTTTACTCAATGTAAGCTGGGCAGAGAAAAATCAAAAGAAATTCTCTAGAGGCACTGTTGGTTTCCATAAAGCGATTGAAAGTTGCAGATTTACGCAAGGGATTCTGTAGGTTGAGTGTTTGGAAAGTAGATTTCTCAGCATGTTCTGGCATGATAAGGGTTTTAAAGCAGATGGATATAATGTGAATATAATTAAACCCTTTTCAGATAATGGTATAATAATACTATGTTCTCAAAGGAGGCAGAACTGCAGCTCAGAGTACATTTCATCCATTTGTACCTATGTGTTGTATTCTATTCCAGGGTTGCATTAGGAATAATTCTCATGCATATCATTCCCAAGACCTCATTTTATTGTTCTAATGTCACCAGTGCCTTAAATAAAGATCCCCAGTGTTCAGTAGAAAAGGATAAGAGAGTCAAGGGAATGGAAGGGGCTGGAGCAGATAAATGAAGGGGGAATTCTCAGACAATACCTTCATATACACACTTTCACCACAAAATTTTTTCAGCAAAATGCTTAATATATCAGTGTCTTTGAAG
>PVIY010056075.1:0-13455 GCA_004026745.1 Myrmecophaga tridactyla | reverse complement strand
ATTTATTCCTTCTAGCCTCCTATGTTCTGGAGCAGGTACAAGGAAGAATCTGAGAGTATCGCGTGGCGGCCCATACGATGTACATCTTGTTGTGGTGCTTCTTGCACACATCCACGGTAAGCGCTGCTTGGCCACCTGGCTTGTGGTCTCGCGGCGGCCCTCCTTCGTGCACACCTTGCTTGCGCCCCCGCGCACGCCCGGCCCCCCCCATCCCTGACTGCACCTCCTAATCCTTCAGTTCCTCCTGGCTCTTGGAGTCCTCGCCTCATGTCAGTTCCAGCTACTCCTACAAGCCAGTCTGCTTGCAGGGCCCCGCCTCATCCTCTGGTCCTGTCCCCGCCAGGCAAGGCCGGTCCACCAGGAGGGCCAGCAGCTGGCCCAGGCAGGCTCCCCCCCTCCCCCCACCTCCTCACCCCTCCCCACCTCCTCAAAGTCCTGCACCTCTCTGTGCTGCCAGGGCGTGCCCGGGGCTCTCAAGCCCACCCCACTCCCCAGTGCCTGGAGGCTGTAGGTGCTTAATGCCTTTTTTATGTTCCAGTATTCTATCCAGGATACATTACATTTTATGACCATTTAAAATCATGTTCTTGTTAGGTTGGGGTAATAAGGGAGGGCTCTATGGCTGGAATCATGAAGTCACTCCAGAACGGGAGGTGAACCATTACAATCAAGGTCTTTGCGCAGCAAACATCTATTCACGGACATCTAACCACCCGCTGCTCAACCCGCTAGCATAATAATCCTTTGTTTAATGTGCCGCCTCTTTCATGTCATCACCTAACCCCTGCCCTTAAAAACTCCACTCGCCAAAGCCTGTGCGTGGACTCACCTCACTACCTCTTGGGTTCGGTGAGCTCTGCCAGGAAGCACAGCCCAATAGAGTACGCTCATTTGCCATCCTTTCGTTTACTTTCCTTTCTCTCAAATACCTCTTATCTTAAAACATTTCAACTTGGTGCCGAAACCCGAAACCCGGGAGAGGAGCATGGGTGCTGTCCGCCTGGCCAGGGGCACCCCGGCTTCCTCTCCCTACTCCTTCACATATCCAGAGACCAGGGATCTTTCAGCCTGCCACTGCATCCATCACTCATTGGGTAAGTCCCTCCCCTCCTAGCTCAGCTGCCGGGTCTCCCTGTTCCAAAAGGAGAAAGCCTGTCTGTAACTTCTTCTCCGAAAATCGTGAATTCACGTCAGGTTCTCTCCCGAGGGCTGAGGTGAACAGGGACCTCATACCCTTTTTCCAGGACTCGATAAGCTGTGGGGATGCCCCGCTTCTTGTTTCCCTCCCAAACTCGGGTCCAAGACCTGAACGGGACTTTAAACCTGCTCATAGGAGCTTTAAGAATTCTCTCAGGGCGTTGGGACGCTGATGCCCCTGGGCCAGTCCTTTGTTCTTAGAGCCATTCCTTTGTTCTGTGAGACCTCTCGGCATGGGCAATAAACCTTCTAAAACCCAACCCCTTACTCCTGTAAGTTGCCTACTGGCAAACTTATCTGCACTGAATTTACTTCCAGACATCCGGCCAAAACGCCTCTCTTACTTTTGTAAAAAACGCTTGGCCACAATACCAATTGGATAATGGTTCTCATTGGCCTAAGGGGGGGACTTTCAATTTTAAGGTCCTTAACGACCTCCATAATTTCTGCCAAAAAAATGACACATGGGCCGAAATTCCTTATGTCCAGGCTTTTCTTCTCCTGTGCTCCCGTCCCTCTGTTTGTATTCCTTGCTCCACGGCTCAGGTTCTCCTAGCCAAGGAAACTCCCAAACCCTCCCTCTCCTCTGATGAGACTTTCTCCTTTTCTGAACCCCGACTCATCCTTCTTCAAGCGACCACTGTCTCCAAGAGATCCTTCCACACAATCCCCTCCTCCCTCACTCTATCCCTTTCCCTCTCCGGCGGCACCTCAGATGCCATCTCGCCCCTTATCTTCTTCTCCTCCTCCGGCAGCTCCTCAAATGCCACCTTGCCCCTTACCCTCTTCTTCTCCTCCGGTGGTGCCTCAGACGCCCTCTTGCCCCTTGCCTTCTTCTTCTGGTCCGGCGGAGCCTCAGCTGCCATTTGTCCCTTACTTCCAACTTCTGCTCCAGCCGCACTTCACCCACCATCTTATCCCTCACTTTCCCCACCTATCTCAACAGCACTCCAGCCGCTGTCTTATCTGTCTCCTTTTCCACCTGCGCCCTCGCCACCACCTTATCTGTCCCCATCCTCACTTCCCACTGCCCCGGCAGCATTCCAGCCACCATCTTATCCTCCCCTTCCATCTCCATCCAGTCCCCCACTGTCCTCAACAGCCTTGCCCTCCTCACCTATAAGCTCTCATACCCGCTCAAAGGACTCTTTACTCTGTCCACTGCGGGAAGTTGTGGGACCTGAGGGGTTAGTTCAAGTTCACACCCCTTTCTTCCTAGCTGACCTCTCTAATATTGAGAAATGGCTAGGTTCATTCTCCAGCGACCCGACTGCCTATACTAAGGAATTTCAATATCTAGCTAATGCCTACGATTTAACCTGGCATGATATTCATATAATCTGTTCTTCTTCCCTAACCCCAGATGAAAGAGACCGTATTTTCAGTGCAGCCAGGGCCCATGCCGACCAGGTCCATATACTGACCACACCAGGCCGGTAGGAGCCGAGGCCGTGCCAGACCAAGAGCAAGGGTGGGAATATCAGGTTGACACTCCAGCAGGGAGAAACGGGCGAACTAGGTGGGATAAAATGCTTACATGTCTCATAGTGGGTATGCAGAAAGCTTCACATAAAATAGTAAACTTCCATAAACTAAGGGAAATCACCCAAGGTCCTGAAAAAAACCCGGCAGCATTTCTACACCGACTCACAGAAGCCCTCTCTCAATACACCCACTTAGACCCTGACTCGAAAGCTGGTAAAACCATGTTAGCCACACATTTTATATCCCAGTCAGCCCCAGACATAAGGCGCAAACTTAAAAAAATTGAGGGCAGTCCTCAGGCCCCTATTCGCGACCTGGTAAACCTGGCCTTTAAAGTTTTCAGTACACGTGATGAGTTGGAAAGGGCGGAAAAGGAGTCCTGAGACCGCCAAAAGGCAAACTTACAAACCCAATCCCTGATTGCGGCCCTGCAGCCTACCGCAATGGAGAAGAAGCCGGCTACGACTAATCCACCACCAGGAAAGTGCTTCAAATGTGGCCTCGAAGGACACTGGTCCCACCAGTGCCCCAATCCTTGACTGCCCAAGGGACCATGCCCTCTCTGTGGAAAAAAGGGACACTGGAAAAGTGACTGCCCCTTGGCGCCTGGCCATGGTGGGGGCCGTCCTTCCAACCCCTAGCCCACCACTGGCAGTCCTAGGCCTGGCCACCGACGACTGATGACGCCCGGCCTCAGCAACCCCGATCACCTCCAGGGAGCCCAGGGTAACAATCAAGGTAGCGGGTAAGTCCACATCATTTTTAGTGGACACGGGGGCTACCTTTTCCGTCCTCCCCACCTATTCAGGTAAACTCTGTCCTTCCTGGGTCATGGTTACGGGCATAGATGGCCGTCCTTCACACCCCTTAACCACTAAGCCACTTGTGTTTAACAGAGGGACATCCTAGTACACATTCCTTCTTAGTAATGCCTTCTTGCCCCAGCCTGCTACTGGGGCGGAATATTCTTGCCAAGTTAGGGGTATCACTACACTGGACAAAAACTCCTCCTGCAAATCTACTACTGCCTCTATGTGTAGCCTCCGCCTCCGCCCAGGACCCTATCCTTCCCGCTCACCCCTTACCACCCCACCTAGTCAACCCAAAAGTGTGGGATACCACCACCCCATCATAGCTTCCCATCATGAACCTGTTCTCATCCAACTAAAAAATCCATCCTCATTCCCCTCCCGGCCACAATTCCCCATTTCCGTAACCCATCGAAGGGGACTGCAACCCATCCTCAACTGGCTCAAAGGGAAAGGACTCCTTATACCTACTAATTCACCATGTAATACTCCTATTTTACCTGTTAAAAAACCTGATGGTTCTTACCGTTTAGTCCAGAACTTCAGACTGATTAATGACCTCACACTACTCACTACACGGTCCTGGACCTCAGAGATGCCTTTTTCACTACACCTCTGGACCCTGCCTGTTACAATCTATTCACTTTTACCTGGGAAAACCTGGACTCTCTAGCTGCCCAGCAACTGATGTGAACAGTATTGACTCAGGGGTTTCGCAATAGCCCCCACATCTTTGGCCAAGCCTTAGCCAAAGACCTAACACAATGCAATCTAACTCCCAGTGTTATTCTCCAATATGTAAATGACTTATTAATTTGCAGCCCTTCTGAAGACACCTCCACAGAAGCCATGGCCACCCTATTAAATTTCTTGGCGGAGAAAGGATACCGGGTTTCACCAACCAAGGCCCAACTTTCCTGTTCCACCGTTACTTATCTGGGCCTCCTCCTTACTCCCACCTCTCGACACCTCACATTTGACAGGCAGCAAGCACTCCGCGAACTCCAGCCTCTGGAAAATGCTAAACAAATTTTATCCTTTCTAGGTTTCGTGGAATTTTTCTGGCACTGAGTCCCCAATTTTTCTGTTCTAGCAAAGCCCCTCTACGATGCAGCCAAAGCAACACCTGCAGGTCCTCTGGACGACCCCTCCGCCATATCCAAGGCCTTCTCAGTCCCCCGCAGTGCCTTACTTCACTCACCTCCTCTTGCCCTCCCAAATCCTAACAAACCGTTGATTCTATTTACTGATGAAAAGCGGGGAATGGCGGTGGCGGTTCTAACCCAACCTCTGGGGCCAACCTATACTCCAATAGTTTACCTCTCCAAACAGATGGACCCTACTGCCCGCGGCTGGCTTCCCTGTCTCCGGGCATTAGCTGCAGCAGCCACCCTAACCCGTGAAGCTCTTACCTGCCATATCTCTCTTTAATCAGGCAATTACTGCGAGAACACGCTAACCGATTCCTGCCGCAACCAGGGGAAACTGATCCTGCCAATTCCCCCCACAATCTTCAACCGGGGAACGAGGTACTCCTCACAGCTGCAGCCTGGAACACTCCAACCACAGTGGACTGGCCCCCACACAGTGGCCCTTACGCTCCTACAGCGGTAAAACTATTGGGGGACTCTTCTTGGCACCACCTATCTCGGGTCAAATTATATAAGCAGGATGAGCCCTCCTACACTTGCCAGCCTCTGGGGCCCACTTGGGTCCGTATCACTCGTGCTGCTCACCCTCCTAACTCCCACTGAAAGCAAATCCTATGTCTGGGATTCCAGATCAGGGAAACCTTTACCCAAAATGGAAAAGCAACCACTCACATAATTGGTACAGCAAACTGCCTGTTAACAGGTTGTAGCCAACCTATAACCATTCCTATTACTCCAAAATCAATTGAAAAGGGCCCAAGATCTTATGCCTGCTTTCCATATGCCCAAACCAAAAGCAACTGTAACCAAAACAACTATAACGGCATGTACGGGGGATACCCCTATTGGTCATGCAGGATACATGATGCTTACAATGAAGCACCTCATAAGGTTACTTTTTACGTCAGTTTCCAGCAATTTTACATAAATATTTCAGGTCCCTGGGACATAAAATGGGTAGCAGGAGTCCAAGGCAAACTATACTACAGTGGCTGGTCCCGATACCCTATAGGCGTCATTGAAATACACTGCGAATATGTCCTCTTTTCTAGTTTGCTAGCTGCCGGAACACACCAGAGACGGATTGGCTTTTAATAAAAGGGGATTTATTTTGTTAGTTCTTCAGAGGAAAGGCAGCTAACTTTCCATTGAGGCCCTTTCTTACATGGAAGGCACAGGATGGTCTCTGCTGGTCTTCTCTCCAGGCCCCTGGGTTCCAACAACTTTCCCCGGGGTGATTTCTTTCTCCATCTCCAAAGGCCTGGGCTGAGCTGCAAGTACTGAGATGAGGAATACCGAGCTGCTTAGGCTGTGTTACGTTGCCGTTCTCTCATTTAAGCACCAGCCAATTAAGTCAAACGTCACTCATTACAGCAGACACGCCTCCTAGCTGACTGCAGATGTAATTAGCAACAGATGAGGTTCACGTACCATTGGCTTATGTCCGCAGCAACAAAACTAGGTATGCTCACCTGGCCAAGTTGACAACTGAATCTAACTAACACATCCTCATTAACACTACTTTTGCCCAGGTGTCTATTAACATTGCACAAGCAGAGCAAAGCCTCTCCAATCACCTTGCCCAAACCTCTGCCACAACAACCTCGCATACATGGCTTCAAATCCTCCAACAAACCTTGCAATTCCTTAACCAAACGCAAATACTTCCTGAAATATCCTGCTGTTTCCTGTGTGCGTCATTAAACAGGCCACTCTTGGCAGCCGTCCCTATAAGCCTCACCCAAATACACCAACACGGCCCTAATTCCTGCCACACCACCCTAAAAAATATCCCCCTATGGGAACCTGAGTCTGAAAACCTTCCCTATCCCCTAAAAAGCTGCTACCTCACTCACATAACTGTAAAACAAGCCAGACTTCAAAACCGATGCCAAACCAATGTCACTATCCACAACACCACCCATGCCCCCGAAGGGCAATATTTCTGGTGTAATGAAACCCTTATCAAGTGCCTTAACTCCGCTACCCCAGGATCGTGCTTCCTGATAACTGTTGTTCCCCAACTAACCATCTATGGGGAATCTGAGCTAGCTTGGTTATTACCCGCCTCGCGCTCAAAAAGGGATGCCTTTCTTCCTATCCTAGTGTAGTGGGGCGCACCAACAGAAAGACCACACAATATCAAATTGCAAGCCAATTAGGAGTCTTTATTAGCCGGCCGGCGTCTGCCCTCCGTCCCCACTACTGGGGTACCAGAGTGCAGCCCCCAGCCTGATTTTGTGCAGGCTTTTAAAGGTATAAACCACATCCTGGGGTTTTTGAAGCAAGTAAGCAAGCAAGCAAGCAAGCAGGTACAGAAGCGGAAAAGGAGCGGTTAGCTCTTTTGCAATAACAGGATGCTTGCTGGGTTTTGTGACCCTGATTTTAGCTAAGTTTTTAGCAATAGAACACTTTCTCAACCCTTCACACTAGTAGGCATCAGCCTGACCGCCTCGGTCGCAGCCTCAGCCACAGCGGGAGGGGCACTAGGACACAATATTCTAACCTTTCAAAACTTTGAAACTCGACTACAGGTAGCTCTAGAATCAACAGCCGAATCTCTCTCATCTCTACAACGCCAACTCACTTCACTAGCTCAGGTAACTTCAAAATTGACGGGCCTTAGACCTGCTGACAGCCGAAAAAGGAGAGACGTGTATATTTCTCCAAGAAGAGTTGCTATTACATCAGTGAATCGGGTCTGGTAGAGCAAAACATTCAAACCCTAAACAAGCTAAAGGAAGATTTCTATCGCAGGAAACAAGAAACCTCCTCTGCCCTAAACTGGTTCTCCTCTCCACTAGCAGCATGGCTTCTCCCACTGCTAGGTCCAGTTATCTTAATTTGTCTCTTTTTTTCTCCTACCTCCTTGCCTCCTTAACTCCCTCCAGGGTCGTATAAGAGAACTATCTCGAGTAGCGGTCAACCAAATGCTTCTGCATCACCTCCTGCCGGCCTCACCAAACTCCTGCAGCCAGCCTCTCCTCTCTCCTGGCCCTAATAATTTCAGCCCATAGCCCCACGCCGTCCCACTGCAGCAGGAAGTAGGTAAAAAGATCTCGACGCCCTACTATCACAAAAAGGCTGGAATGTTAGGTTGGAGGAATAAGGGAGGGCTGTATGGCTGGAATCATGATGTCACTCCGGGACGGGAGGTGAACCGTTACCATCAAGGTCTTTGCGCAGCAAACATCTATTTACGGACACCTAACCACCCGCTGCTCAACCCGCTAGCATAATAATCCTTTGTTTAATGTGCCGCCCCTTTCAGGTCATCACCTAACCCCTGCCCTTAAAAACTGCACTCGTCAAAGCCCGTGCGCAGACTCACCTCACTCCCTCTTGGGTTCAGTGAGCTCTGCCCCGGAGCGGGAGCGCAGCCCAATAAAGCACGCTCATTTACAATCCTTTCCTCTACTTTCCTTTCTCTCAAATACCTCATATCTTAAAACCTTTCAGTTCTTGTCTGGAATTACCAGGTCTGGTCCTCCACATTAATGGTTTGTAATGTTTCATCATCGCCTTTCCAATTTGTTTGTATGTTTTGTAATCATTTGTTTAAAACATGGACTTTTTTTTTCTTTACTGCGAGGACAGGCACCAGGGCTTCTCCCCCACGACAAGGGAGAAAGAACCCTTCCTGCTGAGCCAACGTGGCCCGCCGTAAGCCTGGACATTTTTATAGTTTAACATGTTGTCACTAGAATTTAGACTCTGAGGTTTCTGTTGCTTAGGTTTGTATACATTGAATGTTATAACAGAGCTTTCTTTGAATGCCAGGAACTAACAACAATATCAAAAAAGATGAACCTCTTTCGAATTATTAAGACATTTTTACTGGAGCACCAATTATAAGACGAAGTTAAATGTTTCCTGGTTGTATCATGCAAGTGAATATTCCTGTAAATCTGGCGCCTGCTCTGCCCCCTGGTGGTACCCTCTGGTCTAGCATGAGAAGGAAAATAAAATATTTCCGGAACTGCGGTGCTGAGTCAGCTCATTTGCATGCCCATAATGCATGGCACACAGGGCATTGCCTTCATTTATGTCCATGTCCACTGGTGTTTCCTTATACTTTCAACCTTTCTTCCCCTCGTAGCTGAGAATCCATCATAGAACTGACTGCGATAAAGAGGTATGTCAGTACCTCTGTCAGATACATAGTCACCATTTCTGTACTAGTAGTTGCTCTTAACTGTATGTGTACCCAACACAATGGTTTGTATTTAACAAACGAACAAAAACATTAACATATCAATTTTTGGATGCTCTGTCGTAGATTTTTACAGAGCAGCAAAGTTTGTGCAAAAGTCAGGAAGGAAACAGCGTTGTGGAATTACTTTTTGTGTTTTGCAGAGTAATGAAAGACAGTCTTGCTCTTCTGATATGTTCATGTCAAGACTTGGTTTTGTTGCGTTTTTATAAGTTTTGAAAAGCGATCGGTGTTTGTTTGTATTTTATCAATTTTGTGCGTTTTAAAGTTTTAGAGGGCCGGCATAAAGTAATGTCTTACGTTCTAATAGCCTGCGGTTATTAGGGATTGAAATTTGCGTTTACGTGTCGGGTATGCTTTGACCTGATATCTTCAAATTTTCATATGGACAACGTAGTCGTGCGTTGAAGACCACCAAATGTGGATTTGGATTTCCTCTCGGGTTTGCCAGGGCCTGGGGGTCGCAGACATGGCTTATTGGTGGAGTAACATTCAGGCTTGAGCCTACCATCACAAGAATTTTTACAATTTATGTTTTTGACGTACCTTGGTTCTGATAAATAGCAGGTTAGACCGAGACACCTTTCTAGGGCTCTACCTCGAACTGTCACACGTGTATACAAGTTTTGATGGCTTACAAAAACGAAACAACTTTAAAAAAAGTTAAAAATGAATATAATTGGTTGCATTTTGGGTGACATTTATATTTATTTAGTTGTTTCCGGAGATGATTTAGCCTTAAAACTAGAACTGGATCATTCGTTGAAAATAGGAATTTGGGGAGAGACGTTTAGATCAGGTTAAATGGAATACCCCAAATATAGCAGGCCAACAGTTAAAAAGTATGTGAGTCGGCATCTGCTCTCTCTTCAACCAAAGTAAAATAAAAATTAAGCTCAGGACTAAGAATAATATAAAACTGCAAATGTGAGATATATCTGTGATTTAAAATTTTTGTGTGGATTAGAACAGCAAGTAATTGCTATAAATTTGAACTTTAGCAATAAACTTATACTATAAGACAAACAAATGCTCCCTTAAGTGGATCCTAAATTTAGAAACAAAAAGAAAAGAGGAGGTGTATTTCTGGGAAACTTGGGGAATTTTGAACGTGTACTGTATTTCATAGGGCAGTATTAGTTAATAATTATATTAGTTTTCTTGTTGCTGCTATAAAAGACTCACTGCAAAATCACTATACAAATTTAGTGGTTTAAAACAACACAATTTACTCTCTTAGAGGTCCGGAGGTCACTAGCCTCAAATCAATGTGTGGGCATGGCTGTGTTCCTTCCGCAGGTTTCAGAGAAAGTTTCCTTGCCTTATTCAGCTTTTTAGATGCTGCTTGTATTCCATGGCCCCCTTCTGCCTTCTTCCCGCCATTACAAGATCTACTAATACTGCGATCCACCTGCCTCCTTATCATAAGGACCCCTGTGCTTACACTGGGCCCACCTGGGTAATCCAGGATAATCCCCACCTCAAGATTCTTAATCATACCTGCAAAGTCCCTTTTATCAGGTAAAATAGCATGTTCACAGTTATTAGAGGTTAGGATGCAGACATACTGGGGTCATAGGCAGGGGGTAGGGTGGGATATTATTCAGACTAGCACAATAATTCTATGAGAGCTGTAGAATGTCCTTGTTCTTAGTAGAATCATAATCTAAAGCATTTAGTGGTGAAATGTCATATCTGAACCCTTCAAAAACCTCAGTAAACACACACACGGAAAGAGATAAAGCAAATGTGTCAAAGGGTATAAAGCTACTTAGGTATTCACTGTACTATTCTTTCCACTTTGGTGTAGCTTTGACTTTTCAAAATAAAAAGTTTGGTGAAAATATATATTAAATTTCCTGTACACCTGAGTTAGATGTTTGCATATTAAGATTCCATTTTTTTTAAGTTCCATTGTTTTTATTAAAACTAAACCACTTTAGACCAGTGGTTCCCAGATTTTCTTTCTTTTTTTCAGTATGCTATATGGTGGGGGTCACATTTCATTCTTTTTCCACATGACCATGCCCTTATTGCCGCAATATTTGTTGAATTTTGTTTGTTTGGTTCTTTGTTTGCTTCCTTATTGTTTGTTTGCTTGGGAAATACATGAGCTGGGAATTGAAACTTGGTCTCCTGCATAGCAGGTGAGAATTCTACCACTGAACCACCCTTGCATCCCCTGGGTCCCAGATTTTTGAACGAATAAAATTTAAAGAAAATTTCTGGTGGACTTCCTATGTTTTACCATCCATCATATACAAAAGAAATGATATTCAAAGACTAACAAAACTGAGACTGACGATCTCAGAATAAAGCCCACTTCTTTAAACTATGAAATGCATTTAAGTTTATGGAAAATTTAACTATATTTTGTTAACTGTTCTCCCCTCCCCAGGCCCAAACAGAGAAACTTTGAGGCTCAACATCTCCGCCTGGGAGACACTGGGCTGCCAGGAGTAGATCCAGTGATGCCCCATTGTGGCAGCCTGGAGCATTACTGCCATCCAACGTCATTTCCTTTGACTTCGAAGGGTAATTCCCTGCAGGCCAGTGTTGTACATATTTTGGTTATATGTATAAACAAAACAAATATGCCCATACTGATGGAGCTTATGACTGGGTGGAGAGACAGCTGATAAAAAAAACCTAAAAATAAGCTCAGTGTTATTGAAAAAAACCGAGCAGACTAAGTGGGGCAGAATAGGGAATTTTACTGTGGGTTACAGTTGTTTTTTCTTTAATGGGTTGCAAGTTGTTTTTTTGTTTTACTTTAAAATATATATTTTGTATTAAAAACAGCAAAGGTATAATTCAGGTGATTATAGTGTTGTATTTCTTAAATCTTATAGTCACCAAGAAATGCAAAGGTCTCTCATAGATACAGGAATGAGGTGGTGTGAGGTAGTAGAATGGGGGTGGCCTGGAAATTGGGAGACCTGGGTTATCCCACTCTCCTACTCGTAACAACACATGGGTTGCAGGTTTTTTGGGGTTTTTTATTTTGGCTTTTAATGAAAGGGTATTTATTTGTTAGTTCTTCAGAGGAAAGGCAGCTAACATTCAACTGAGGTTCTTTCTTACGCGGGAAGGCACAGGGTGATCACTGCTGGCCTTCACTCCAGGCCTCTGGGTTCCAACAACTTTCCCCGGGGTGATTTCCTTCGGCATCTCCAAACGCCTGGGCTGAGCTGCGAGTGCCGATATGAGGTATGCTGAGCTCCTTGGGCTGTGCTACATTGAGCTCTCTCATTTAAGCACCAGCCAATTAACTCAAACACCATTCATTGCAGCAGGCACGCCTCCTAGCTAACTGCAGATTTAATCACTAACAGATGAGGTTCACATTCCATCGGCTCATGACCATAGCAACAGAACTAGGCATCTTCACCTGGCCAAGTTGACAGCTGAATTTAACTACCATACCTCCCATTATTTATTTCTTTATTTAGTCTTTATATTTTACGCATCTATCCATAGCCTGGATAAATGGAGCATCAGCAACTTTTTCACTTTTCACACGGTCACGTTGTAAAAATTATACAGTCATCTCCAAGAGTCAAGACTACTAGACTACAGTTCAAGAGCTTCAGGTTCTTCCCTCCAGCCATTCTAGTATACCAAAAACAAAAAAGGGATATCTATATAATGCGTAAGAATAACCTCCAGGATAGCTTCTTGACTCTGAAATCTCTCAATGACTGAAACTTTATTTTACTCATTCTCCTTTCCTGCTTTTGGTCAAGAAGGTTTTCTCAATTCCACGATGCCAGGTCCCAGCTCACCCCTGGGAGTCATGTCCCACATTGCTAGCGAGATTTACACCCCTGGGAGTCATGTCCCAGAAAGGTGGGAAGGGCAGTGAGTTGACCTGCCGAGTTGGCTTAGAGGGAAAGGCTACATCTGAACAACGAAAGAGTTCTCTGAAAGTAATCTTACAATTGTTGGCTTAGCTTCTCTGCTACAGAAATAAGTTTCACAGGAGCCAGCCTCAAGATCAAGGGCTTACCTGTTAACTTGGGAGTCCCTAGGGTTTGAGAGAGTACCAGGGATTTTCCAAGTGGAAACGTTCCATACTTTCCTGCCAGTCCATCAGGGGGCGCTGCGTATACTGTGTAATTATCTGCCCAACATACTCTGGGATGTTTCGTGTATTATATTAATCTATACAGAATTACAAGCCATCATTCGCATTCTGGGCTCCATGTGTTTGGGTTGTTTAAATGAAGTATCCACACAGGTTGAGTAAGATTGTGTGCTACAGAAATTTAGCAACATAAATCATTTCAAAAAGTCTAGTGTGAAAATTAATTCAAAATGATACTTGTGCTGGTTTAAAAGGATGTATGCCCCCTAGAAAAACCATGTTTTAATCAAAATCCCATTTCATAAAGGTAGAATAATCCCTATTCAATACTGTGTGTTTGAAACTGTAATGAGATCATCTCCCTGGAGATGTGATTTAATCAACAGTGGTTTGTAATCTGATTAGGTGACGACATGTCTCCACCATTCGGGTGGTTCTTGATAGGGTTCTGGAATCCTGTAGAGGAGGAATCGTTTTGGAGAATGGGAGATTCAGAGAGAGCAGAGAATGCTG
>PVIY010056074.1:0-13461 GCA_004026745.1 Myrmecophaga tridactyla | reverse complement strand
AATTCTCAGCTCATTCTAGGGTTTTTTTCCATCCCTTGATGCTCAATCTCAGCTCATTCCAGGTTCTCTGTCCCATGTTGCCAGGAAGGTACACATCCCTGGGAGTCATGTCCCACGCAGAGAGGGGAAGGGTGGTGAGACTGCTCATCATGTTGGCTGGAGAGAGAGGCCACATCTGAGTAACAAAAGAGGCCCTCCTCCCAGGAGGGTTTTAACAGCAGTTTGGAACTGACAGAAGAAGTATGCAGTGAACTGAAAGAAAAGAAATATATAAAAAAGCAAAAATAGACTAAGAGACCTGTGAAACACCATCAAGCAAACCAATGTACACATGCTGGGAGTCCCAGGAGAGGACAGAGAGAAAGGGGCAGAAGGAATATTCAAAGAAACAATAACACAAAATTTCCCAAACTTTGCAAAAGACATAAATATGCATATCCAAGAAGCCCAAAGAACACCAAATGGGATCAATTTAATGAGAAGCACTCCCTGTGTTCTACCTTCCTGGGCTGCTCCAGCACATATCTGTGCAATGGGTTGCTTCAACAATGAGAATTTATTTGCCCAAGGTTTGAGATTAGGAAAAAAGTCTAAATCAAGGCATTATCAAGGTGATGTTTTTTCCTTAAAGAGTGGTCTCTCTCTTCTCTTCTGGATCCCACTGATGTTCAATTTCTGACTGCTTCCTCCAGCTTTCTCTTGTTTGAATTTTATTTTGCTTTATATAGGACTCCAATAGTAGGATTACATACAAAGGAGTACCATTTAGATTCTCACAGGAAGCCGTGGAGGCAAGAAGGCAGTGGGTTGAAATATTTAAAGTGCTGAGAGAAAACAATCGCCAACCAAGAAATTTACATCCGGCAAGACTTTCTTTAAAAAGTAAGGGAGAGGGAGGTGTGAGGGTGGCTCAGTGGCAGAATTCTCGCTTGCCATGTAGGGGACCTGGGTTCGATTCCTGGTGCCTGCCCATGCAAAAAAAATAAAATTAAATAAAATTAAATAAAAAATAAGTGAGAGATTAAGACATTCCCAGATAAATAAAAGCCTGAGGTGTTTCATTACCAATAGACCTGCCTTACAAGCAATACTAAAGGGAGTTCTTCAGACTGAAAGGAAAGGACACTACAAAGTGATTCAAAGTGAAATAAAGAAATAAGGACTTACAGTAAAGGTTATATGCCAATATTATTGTATTTTTTGGTATGTGCTTCCACTTCTTACTACTTATAGGTGCAAATACATACAAAGAAATACTAAACCTGTGGTTTTGGACATACTACGTACAACGGTATAATTTGTAACATATGAAAACCGGCGGGAGGAAAGAGGGGCATAGCAATAGTGAATGCGTGTGTTATCGAAGTCAAGTTGGCATCTAATCAATTCTCTGCAAAGGATAGGGAACCACTCATAACTGAAAGAAACTGGGGAACATTTGAGTTTTGTCTGCCTTGGGTAAGTACTCATCCCCCATTGGAATGACGCCTGCCTGCTCCATCTCCCTGCAGCCGTAAGGATGGGCATATGGCCTGGACTTGACCAACCATGAAGTTCATTTCCCCAACTCTGGTTGGTCCGAGGGGTACTGTACACGCAGGTAGGACCAATCCAGAGATCCTCTGTGAAATTAATGTATGGATCCTGGGACAGAGGGCTCATCCGGGAGCCTGCCCGAAATGTAGCAACACAAAGGAGTACATTGCCAACCATGGAAAATGACAGAAGCTCGAGCAGACAGTTAGAGCCTCCGGATACAGCTGAGCCTGAAGTCCATCAGCTCTATTTGCAACTTACAGATGTCTCTTCCCCAATATTTCCAGCAAATTGCTAGTGAGTCTCACTGATTCAGTCCCCAAGGCCAAGAGGATAGAATGTGCTCATCAGCCAGGTCTGAAGCACCTGTTCCCTCTTCGACTCAAGGATTGGAGCGTGGGTTGGGGAATTCATTAGCCACATTAAATGCCACATGAACTGAGCAGGGGGAGGGTGGATTGCCAAGCAAAATCAAGATCCTATGACCAGAAGAAAGAAAAACGGTTGCTGGGCAGGCAAGAAATAATAAAGTGCTTTACAGCCTTTTGGAATACAGGTGTTAAAATGACATCAATCTCTCAATCTCATTAGTCCTGGGGATGATTTGTTTAGAGAGTAAATAAATCCAGGAGGCCAGGGCTCCTTGGATAGGAGGTACATGGTAAGCGGGTCTCTTCATTTTAATCCCTATTTTTAAGCCCGTCTTGTCACTCTGCCCAGCCATTCAGCTAAAACTCCCAGCTCTGTTTCTGTAAGCCCCAGGCCTCCGCTTCTAACTTCTGAGGAGTTCGCCCTCCTGTTAGCATTCGTGTACACCAACTCTCAGAGAGTCTCAGGTAATTAGAAATTATAGGCCAAAAACAAATGCTAATTAGCACTCAGGCTGCACCAGGAGGATATCGTGGGCAAAGACCCAAGCCCTGTGTTTGCATTTCCAGGATTGCTTGAATGCCACACCTAAGAACGCTTTAGGAAGCTTCTTTGGGTAAGAAAGAGCAATAGAGGCAATGTAGCTTTGTGGTTAAAGGCAGAGCCCTTTCAGTTCATGGACTTGAACTGGAATCCTAACTCTGCCATTCATAGGTGCTGTGTCTATGGACAAATTTACTCTAACTTCTCCGAGTCTCAGTTTCCTAATCCATAAAATGGAAATAATCATCTCTGTGTCATTATGTGAATTAAATAATGAATATGGGCAGAACCTGGCACATGATAAATGTTCAATAAATTAGTTTTTCTCTATATAACACATAAAGAAGAAAGTAAAAGGACGGCAAACATCAGGAACGGGGGTGCAAATTCTTCTCTGCTCCATCCATTCTCCTCTCCACTATTTGGTCCATCACGCGTGGGTCACTGCCATGTCCTCTCTGTCCATAATTCCTTCTCCCCCTTCCCTCTCCAAAGCATTCTATATCAGTTTCCTGGGTCTGCCATAACCAAGTACCTCAAAGTGGTGTTTTACAATAACTGTCATGTCTACTCTCTCAGGTCTGCAGGCCAGAGGTCCAAACCCAAGGCATCAGCAAAGGTTGGAGGCTTTGAGTGAGAAGCCGTCCCATCTCTCTGAACTCCTGGTGGCTTCGGGCAAGGCTTGCTGTTCCTCGGCTTGTAGATACCATGCTCAAGCCTTGCCTCTGTCTTCAATGGCTTCTTTTCTGGGTGTCTCCTCTTTTAGGGACAGGTCATTGGATTTAGGTCACACCCTAATCCTGGATGAACTCAACTCTAGATCTTTAACTTAATTACACCTGCAAAGACCATTTTCCAAATAAGATCACATTCACCAGTTCCAGGGGGTGCGAGGACACATCTTCGGGGGGGGGGGGCAGCCACTATTCAACCTACTAGACATCCCAAACCCCACATCCCCACTTCCAGGCCAGTCTTTCCAAAACACATCGAAATCCTCAGGTCTTATCTTTCCCATGCTGGAAAGGTCCACTAAGCTTTCTCATTTGCCACCTAAAAGACGTCTGCTCACTTTAGTCTGCCTGTCATCTGAGGCCTTCTCACGGCATTGTTCAAACTCCCCCTACCCCAAATACTTTCTGCCAGAGTGGCTGAGTTATCACCTCCCCATCCTCTTTACATTCTACCTCCTGGAATATCCTTCCACCGTGTTCCCGTCTGGCAGTCTACATTAGCTTGCTATTGCTACAGAGAAAATCCCACAAATTTAGCAGCTTAAAACAATCCCCATTCACCATCTCACAGTTTCCGTGGGTCAGGTGTCCTGGCACGGCTTACCTGGATCCTCGGGTCCAAGTGCGACAAGGCTGCAGTCAGGGTGTCAGCCAGATTGCCCTCTCATTTGGAGGGCTGGCTGGGGAAGACTCCACTTCCAAGCTCACTCAGGTGTTGCAACCATGCATTTTCTTACAGCCATATGACTGAGGGCCCCCACCTTGTCTGGCTGCCCCATCGTCTTTGGAGACTGACACCATTCCTTAGCCACACGAACATCCTTGTGCTCACTTGGTTGTTCACTTCAAGCCAGCGAGACAGATTTCCCACCTAAAAGCCCAGCCCCTTGTAAGGGTTTTCACCTGATTAAGTCAGGCCCACCCAGGCTAATGTTTCTTTTCATTAACCTAATTCAGCCGATTTGATACCTTAATTACATCTGCGAAATCCCTTCATCTTTGCTGTATTATACTGGTTAGAAGCAAGTCATAGATTCTGCCTGTCTTCAGGGGAAGGGATATAGGACCTGCACACCAGCAGGGAAGTGGGGGGTGTTTGGAAACTTGGGGGCCACCATAGAGTCTGCATGCCACAGACTCCTACCTTCATCTCAAAGGCAAGACCCTCAGTCTTCCTCCTCCATGAAGCTATTACCCTCCCTACCTGCTGGGCCATTGTTCCTTCTTCCAGTTGCCACGTGACCTTGATCTTCTCTTTATCAAGACTAATTTATTTGAGAGTCAGTGAAATAGCCCCATGCGTGGGAAAAGAACATGGACTAGGGAGTCAGACTGCCTGGGTCCTTCTCGTCTCCTTTATTTATTATCAGTGTGACCCTGGGCCATGTAACTGTTTAAAGTCAAATAGAAACATGCAGAAGAATCTCTTTTGGGAGGTACTTTGACTAAAAGCGCTAAGTTTTGCAAAACAGGTAGCAGTGCCTGGCTCATATCAAGCATCCAACATAGTATTAGAGAGTATAAGTCAGGATGGGCTAGGTTATATGTCAGCACCCCCTAACCATCTAAAACTCAGTGGCTTAAAACAAATGTTTCTTTTCTCACCTGTTGCATGTCTTTTGAAAGCTGGTGGGTGGGTTCTGTGCATTTTCATCATGGGGGGAGTGCAGCTAGGTGGAGCACCCATCATACTGAGTGTTGCTGGTCATGGGCTGGAGGGAACAGAGAGCTCCAAAGGTTCCCAGTAGGCAAGTAAGTGTCCATTGACCAGAATGCATCACATGCTTGTGTACACGAGCCAGGAGGTAAGAGCTCATCATGTGCCTGGAGCAGGGAGACACATATGCTGGTGCCCATCATATTATTTTTATTAATGTAAAGCTCATTTTACCTTAAAGGCAGATTGAGACTTAGTCATCCTTATATCCACAACAGCACAGCTGACAGAACTTAACACACTGTTAGCACCAAAAACCAAAAAGTCAGAAAGCCTGACTTTAAAGAATCATTCCAAAGCACAAAAAAAGAAGACATGATCCTCTTTGTAATACAATTTGAGGAAAGAGAAATTTCCATCTCCTCCCCAATATTTTTCTTCTTAGCCTGCTGCCAGGTCTTGTATTTATACCACTGGCATAATACATTAGGTCTTTACCTTTATAACAGCCCAAGGTATTGGATTGCCAGGATGGGTAAGATATTTGCTAACACCCCATTTATTCATTTAGGCTGTTACCAAAGCCACTGTTGAATTCTGAATTCAGCGCTAGGCATTATGCTTGGAATTGGGGACAGAATCCAATGGAGATGACATGTGGCCCTAGTCCTCAACGAATTCATCAGTGAGATTTCTTATATAGCAGAGAGAGAGAGCCTGGAGACCGAGATTGAAGACAGGTAAGTTTTGAAGGAGGAAACAATAATAAGAGCTAATAATTATAAAGTACTTTCTAAGTGTCTTAAATTCTTAAGTGCGGATTTGTAACTTAATCCTCATGATAGCCCTTAAAGTCAGATCCTAGAATCTCCTTTCATTGTGGGTAAATTTAAAAGGTACCACTCGATGTGTCTTTGTAAGAAGCAATAGCATATTATCGGGGTTCAAATAACATGGGGCAAGAAGACAGAAAAATGACAGCATTAGAGTTTTCCAGGAGTTGACTCTGTTAGTGATCTTGTTCTGTCATTAGCTGTGTGACCTTGGGAAACTTGCTTAACTTCTCTGTGCCCAAGAGTCCTCATTTATAAATGTGGGATTGTGGCTGCTTCTCCCAAGGGGCTTGGCATGTGGTGGGTCCCCGCCTCACTAACTCCTTTTCCTTTCTCTTCTCAAAGGGGGCAGAGCAGCAGCAGAAAAAAAAAACAGGGATGCTAACAGGCACTCTGCCAAAAACTAAGAAACATTTGAATGAATGGAAGATAATTTTTGGAAGTTCATTTTTTAGACAATTTTTAAATAAATTAAAACATTTATTTTCACAGCCAGCCAATAACACTGATCAGGCTTGGGAATGGACGACAGAAAGTTTTGTAAAATACTAGCTATTAAACTCTATTAAGACACCCATATGTGCATTTTTAAGCAGAGAAAGAAAGCCCAACAGTTGGATGTTAATATTTGAACAAGGCTAGGCTCCAGCAACTTGGGGTGTTGGATACGAAATTCTGCAAACAGCTGAAAGTTTGCATAGCAGCAAAGCCATTCTTCTCGCTTGCAGCACGTGTGCGCGATTGTTTGGGGACTTGGTGGCGAGGACCAGTGGAAATAATTCTTTGGAAATGAAGAGAAGTAGCAGAACACGAGGGAAAAAAATAGACAAAAGTGAGAGCAAACGAAAGAAGAGAAGGATGGTCGGGAATGGGCTGATTTCTTCTGCCTCATGCTGCGTTGGTGGCTTGAGGTAAATGAGTTTCTAATGATGTTTTTAAAGAGCAGTTCTTATTTAGTGGAGCTGACACGACCCCTGCAGCTTCTTGGGTTGTGTGCTGGGGAATCAAATGAAAGCAAGAGGGAGAAGATTTGAACCAGGGGCTGCTAGTCTCTTTACCCCCAGCCTGAGGCTCCTCCTCCCTCCCTTCCTTTCTTCCTTGAATATTCAAAAGCCCCTCCTATATGTCAGCAATTCCTACCTCTCTCCCATACAGTGATAATGCTGTTTTACTAGCGCTTCTTAAAGGGCCTACTGTGTGCCGTAAGGGCCCACTGTGTGCCAGGCATGCTAGTTTTTTGAGTGAATAGAGTGAAGCACGAGGCACTCTGAGGGCCAGAGATAGGAGGGGGGAGGGAAGAGAGAAGAGAGAAGACTTCCTGGAGGAGGTGATGCTCCCAGGTCTTGAAGAACAAGGAGTTCTTAGGAAAAGAAGGCGCGAAAGGGCATTTGAGGTGGAACAGAGGGCTTGAGCAAATGTACGGGAGATTGTTAGAAATGATAATCAGGCCATTGGGTCAAGGCCGAGGGTTTCAGAGGAGTGGTGGGAGATGATGATGACTCTTATTGATCATTTGCTGTGTGCCAGTCATTTTCAACCAAGGGTGATTTGGCTCCTCTTCCAGGGGGCATGTGGCAACATCTGGAGACAATTTTGGTTGTCACAGCTGTGCTGCTGGTATCTAGTGGATTTGGGTTGGAGGTGCCTCTAAACGCCCTACTATGCACAGGATGACCCCTCCCCCACCCCCTCAGTGGTAATCCTGTTGAGGCTGAGAAACCCCTCCTGTGCCAGCCCTATGCTGGTCACTTTACAGACCTTAAACCATTTCAGCCTCAGCACTACCCTATGAAGTGATGGTCCCCCTCATTTCTCAGACAAGGAAAATGAAGCTCAGAGAGGTTAACTCACTTGCTTAAGGTCACACAGCTAACGAGAGGCAGAATGTGGACCTGACCGCAGGTGGTCAGGCTCCCGCTTTGCTAATAACAATCACAGGACAAGAACCCCCTTGGCCGCATTATTGTAAAGGCCTTTGGATGTCACCGTAAAGGGTCTGGGCTGATGTCCGTTCTGCATCAGAACGGACATGAACATTTTTCATCTGCAGAGTTTTCATCTTCTTACTGACTAGGGTATTTCCCCCCTAACAGCCCTGTCTTGGAGTCAGATGGAATTCCCATCTGTAAGCAGAAAGATGGAACAAAGAAAAGGATCGTCTTTGCATTCATCCCATTACAAATCTTTCCTACCCCCGCCTGCCTCATGTCCGGCAAACTCTGACCTATTACTACAAGCAAATGCAAGATTAATTGCTTGAGTTTATTCAGAAAGAGCCTTAAAATATTAATATAGAAGTCTCCCCAAATGGTTTTGGATCTTTCCTCGTGTGCAGCAGGAATAGGGAGGTTTGGCTCGGTCTATGATTCCAAGACTTCCCTGAAACTCTAATCATGTGCACAGCGATTTCTCTGCAGCACCTCATGGAGGTGTGCTGCTCTCAAAGCCTGCTTGTCAGGTCTGATTTCCCTCCTAAGGAATCACACTGGCCGGCTTTCCTGGAGCTGTGGGCACCGAATGCTGCAGCTCGGAGAAGAAGCAGCTGCTCGGGCCTCGGGGCAGCAGAGCTGAATTCGGGGTGCTTGCAAGCAGGCACAGGGAAAGAGGGACTCAATTCCATGATCACGGCTGCCACTAGTGAATGGGGTCCTACTATAGAGCTAGCCCTTCCCGAGTCTTCACGACCGTCCAGGAAGGCAGGAATGAACCGTTCAACTTTTCAGACAAGGAAATCGATGCTCAGATGACCCAAGACGCGGACTGTGGACCTAGGATTCAAACCCAGGCGCTTCGCACAGAGTGTAATCAAATCATGACTCATGCATTTATTTGTTTAATGGCTTTAGAGCAGAAACTGTGATTTTGGTTTATCCTGGTATCCTGTGCCAAGCACAGCATCTTTGCTCAATAAAGATTAAACCAGCCACGCAAAACAAACACATCACAGACAAATGACCCCCGCAGGGAAGCTCTGCCGTCTGATTTCATTCTCTTTTCTCTAAATAACTGTAATAGGGGAGAGCTTACAGTGGTGTTCCTCTTTTTTTGCAATGAATTAAAAAAGAATGCAGGCTCTGGAGAGTGTGGGGATATGGGTTTGAATCCCAGCTCTGCCCCTAACTAGCTGTGCCACCTCAGGCAAGTGAGTTCATGTCTCTGAGCCTCCGTCTGGCACCTGTGAAGTGGGGATGATAATACCCACTTTCTAGAGTTGCTATAAGGTTAAGTGAGCCAATTGCAGAGGGAATTCTTTTACTTTATTCTTAGTACATGCATGACGTGATCATTTCATTCACTGTTCAAGATTTTTCATGCTTTTCCTTGCTTCAACACTAACTTCAGTTTTATTTTCTCTTTTATAGCTATGGAAAGCGAGTCTCAGAGAGACTGAGCAACTTGCCTGGGAACACAACAGCTTGGATTTGAATGCAGGGCATTTGGGCTCCAAGTCTGTCTCTTTCTTGATGTCTTTTGGTAGGGCTCTAGAATCTGGAATCCTGATTCCAAATTGAGGCTTTTGGGGGTGATCATGAGGAATATATTTCAAATATGTAGAAAGGAGGAGAGGAGACATTTGTCTTTGAAAGTGAGCACTGATAGTACTGAGAGGCAGATTCTACCCTAGGTCTGTTGTGTCTGGGGTTTTACTCCCTCCAGGCAGTGAACATGTCTTATGGACTCACTTTCCTGGTGCGAGAGGATTAGGGAAGATAACAACAGCAACAAAGAAGGGGAGGGCAGGGGAGGACAAGAGGACATCTCTCCTGGGATGAAATGCTGGGGTGTGAGGGTTTAAATGGCTGGTCCACAATACATGAGGAACATTTATTACTCAATAACTCAAACAAACTGATTCAATAATTAGCAAAGGATTTAAATAGACATTTTCCAAAGATGGCATGTGGATGGCCAAGAAGCACGTGAAAAAATGTTCAACATCATTAGCAAGCAGGGCAGTGCACATCAAAACCACACGAGGTCCCACTTTACACCTCCAAGGATGGCTATAACAAAAAAAGATGGACAATGCCAACTGCTGGGGAAGATATGAAGAAACGGGAAGCCTCACACATTACTAGTGGGGGTGTAAAATAGTGTAACTATGTTGGGAAATAGTTTGTCAGGTTCTCAAAATATTCAACATAGCATTGCCATATGACCCAGCAATCCCACTCCTAGATATTTTATCCTAGAGAGCTGAAAATATATGTTCACTCAAAAACTTGTATAGGAATGTTCATTGCAATATTATTCGAAATAGCCAAAAAGTGGAAACAATGCAAATGTCCAGCCACTGGTGAATGGATAAACAAAATTTGATATATTCATTTGTATATGTGAATTTTAATGGAATATTATTCAGCCATAAAAAAGAATGAAGTTCTGATATATGCTACACTGTAGATGAACCTTGAAACCATTAGGCTAAGAGAAAAAAGTTGGACACAAAGAACCACAGGTTGTGTGATTTCTTTTATATGAGCCATCCAGTGAAGGTAAGTCTGTAGAGACAGAAAGTTTGCTTAGGGCTGGGGGAGGATGGGGGAATGAATGCTAATGGGCATGTGGTATGTCTTTCCTTTTCAAGTAACTTCTAAGTATGATATCATATATACAACTCAATTTCCCATTTTAAGTACACAATTCAGTGATATAAATTACATTATAATGTTGTACTAACATCAACACTATCTATTCCTGAAACTTTTTCATCACCCCAAACAGGAATTCTGTACCCATTAAAGCAATATCTCTCTACCTCTCCGCCCCCCACCCCCACCTCGGGAATGTCTAATCTGCTTTCTGTCTCTATGGCTTTGCTTATTCTAAGTATTTCATATAATTGGAATCATATAATATTTGTCCTTTAAAATTAAATCATGGCGATGGTTGCACAACTCGACAAATAGAATGAAAATCATTAGATTGTACATTTACATGGATGAATTCTGCAGTATTTGAATTATATCTTAATAAAGATGTTTTGAAAAAAGGACCGGGCCATGGCCCCCAAGCAATAAAGGACAACCACTGGAACCCAAGCCATTTGTCTTCTTAACCACTACAGAATACTTCTTTACTCCAACATGGAGGCAAATCACAAACTCACTAGGTTACAAAATCTTCTTCTCCTGGAGCCAGAGGTATCCTCTTTGGGAAAGGCCAGGACCGAACAGCCTCAAGCCTTGGCACTGGTGAGGGTAGCTCCCCAATAGCTCTCAGAGCAATCCCAGCCAGCCCAGAGGCGAGGGGGACCCCACCTCCCATGACAGCTCAAGTGTGATTAAGTCAGCAATATGTCTAATGCCTGGCAAGATTTGTATCACGGCTTTCTGAGCTTGGTCAGCCATTCATCCAGAACAAACTTTGCAGGGCTGGGCAGCCAACTAATTAATTGTTGCATCAATAAGACACGGATTTGGCCTTCTTATGATGAATTACATTGCTTAAAAGATCTTAACAGCTGCATTAGAGAAAGAAAACAAGGGGAATCAATATAGGAGAATTTCCTCAGTCCCAGAGTCAGCATTTCCCCTAGATTAGAGTTCATTGGCGAGAGGAGCTCCTATTTGCAGAGCAGAGATGATGTTTATCACTGGAAAGGCCGAACTTAGTTACATGCAGGATTTAAAAATGAGAGAAGCAGAATGTCAGGGCTCTTGAGGCAGTAGAATGTGTTTCTCACAAAGCTTAGACTTCAGATTCAGTAAGACCTGGTTCAAATACCAGCTTCTCCACTCTGTGACCACAGCTTTGGACAAACTCGGTCTCAGTTTCTCTCATTTGCAACATGGAGATAATAAGAGGACTGATATCTTGGTGTTGTCAGAAGGATCAAATGATACAGAATGGAGTAACATTGCTTAGTTAGCACCTGGCTTGCTAAGTAGGTGTTCAATAAATGTTTGCTACTAAACACTTGAAAATTTTCATTTGTTATGATGTTTCCAGAAGCAGAAGCCTCATCATTTCCATCTGCCTCCATGACAGGGGACCTAGCCAGTTTCTTTTTAAATTTACCTCCTAAAATTGTTATGCAAAGTGACTTTTTTTGGTGTGCACCTCCATGAATTTTAACACGTGCATAAATTCATTTAAGCAGCACCATAGTCAGTATATAGAACAGTTCCATCACTCTCCAAAAGTCCCTTGTGCCATCCTTTTGCAGTCACACTCTCTTCCTAGTCAAGGCTCTGCAGTCACTGATCTGGTTGTCACCCTGTCTATAGCTTTATCTTTTAGGGAATGTCATATAAATGGAATTATAGAGTATGCAACATTCTGCCTCTGGCTTATTTCACTCAGCATAGAACATTTGAGATGCATCCAATTGTTACATGTATCGATAGTTTCCTTTTACTACTGAGAAGTATTCCAGTGTGAATGTACCGCATAGTGTATCCACTCAGTGAAGGATATTGGGGTTGTTCACAGTTCGGTAATTATGACTAGAGCTGCTATAAACATTCTTGCACAGGTTTTCATGTGGATGTAAGTTTTTTATTCTTTTGGATAAATACCCAGGAGTGGGAAGGCTGGTTCATATGGTAATATATGTTTAATTTCATAAAAATCCATCAAACTGTTTTCCAGAACCATTCTGCATTCACACTAGTTGTTGTGTGACGGTGCTAATTAGTTGTTCCACATACTTGCCAGCACTTGCTACTGCAGGATTCTCTACTTTAGCCACTCTAATATGTTTGCAGTGCTATCTCCTCATAGCTTTAGGTAGAATTTCCCTAATGGCTAATGACGTACATCTTTTCATGCACTTATTTGCCTTGCATTTCTTGGGGTGAAGTGTCTGTTGAGTCTTTTGCCCATTTTAAAATTTGGTTATTTTTCTTACAGTTGAATTTTGAAAGCTCTTTATATGTTTAAGATACAAGTCCTTTGTTGGATATGTGATTTGCAAACATTTCATTCAGGTTGTAACTTGCCTTTTCATTCTCTTAACAGGGTCTTATGAAGGACAAACTTTTAAAATTTTGATAAAGTCTATTTCATCTACTTGTCTTCTGTGAATTGTGCTTCTGTGGATTAGTAGCAGGTCTAAAAATTCTTTTCCTAACCCCATGTCATGAGTTTTTTCTCCTCTGAAAATATTATAGTTTCACCTTTTACATCTAAATCTATAATACATATTGAGTTAAGTTGTGTATAAGGTTTGTAGATTTAGGTCAGTGATCATTTCTGTGCAAATGAATGTCCAGTTGTGTTAACAACTATTTGTCAAAAAGGCTACTTTTCTCCATTGAATTTCCTCTTCACCTTTCCAAAAATCACTGGCCATATTTGTGAAGGTCTGTTTCCAGACTCTTTTATCTTCCTCTGAGCTATAGATGGCTATGTCTATCCCTTTGCTAATCTCATTCTGTTGATTATTGTAGATTTATAGAAAGTTTTAAAGCTGGGTAATATGATTCTTCTAACATTAATAGTTTTCCAAATATTTTGGCTCTTTTCTTCCTTTGACTTTCCACATACACTTTACAAGCAGGGTCTAAGGACTTTTTGCATTACTTGTTTATTTATTGGAAGACTTTAACTACCAATTAAACTTCTTTCTGTAGATATTGATCTATTCAGGTTATCAATTTCATCTTGGCGAGTTTGGTAGTTTTCATGTTTCAAGAAATTAGTCCATTTCATTTAAGTGGTTGAATTTATGTATATAGAATTGTTTGTAAGACTCCTTTATTAGCTTTTTAATATCCACAGGGTCTGTAGTGCTGTCCCCTCATTAATTCCTAACATTGGTAATTTCTCTTTTCTCACTTTTCTT
>PVIY010056073.1:0-13460 GCA_004026745.1 Myrmecophaga tridactyla | reverse complement strand
CTTGGTTGGATTCAGTCCCTGCTACTGTTTCCTTTCTCTCCGCGAAGCCGCCTATGGGGGAGGGGCGCCGGGCGCTGGCCGCCGCGGCTTTGGGGAACTCACAGATCCGGTGAGTTGCTGTCGGTCTAAGCTGTTCCCGTTCTGGGTGCGCTGTGTGTTCGGTCACTATCGTGGTTCCGGGAGCTATTCTGTATTGTTTCTGATTATCTAGTAGTTGTTCTGGAGGACGAACTAAAACGCGCACCTTGCTAAGCCGCCATCTTGGTCCCCCCTCCTGAGATACATTCTAATTGCATTAGCTTCATTCACATCTCCACCCTTGAACCAATCTATGTGGCTAAGGGCATGGAATGAGCTTATGGGCTTCATATGTAGCTTTCCTTTCTAAATATAGAAAACTCAGATGCCTGAAGAGGCCAGGAGGTAACAAAAATGAAGGAAACTGGCCTGATGAAGACTAGTGTTTTGGAGAGTTTAAGTCCCGTTAAAAGGGCTCAGCTCCTTCCTCAATTCAACAAGTGATGTCATGATGGAAGGAGGAACCAGTGTTGGTAAATATTCTGATTTTTCAAGAGAAATTGGAAATCCATGTTTTTATGTGAAATCTCACTTAGTTTGTTAATGTTGACATCTAATTCCAAACTTAATATATATACTCTACCACAGTCCTATAAAAGGCATACGTCGACTGAATCTAGCCTGTGGGCTACCTGTAGGCGATTTGTGCCTTATAGAACAGCATGCAATGATCTGGTCCAACTGATGATTGTTTTCCTCATTGTCCATTAATCTATTGGCATCTGGTTTTCTATTTTAATATAAAATAGAAACTCACTACCAATCACCAGGGCAGGATTAAAACCATGTAAACTGTGTTTCCACATAGGAAAGAAGGATTCTACTCCCAAGAGAAGGGAATAAAAGG
Source organism: Myrmecophaga tridactyla (assembly GCA_004026745.1). Classification (NCBI taxonomy): domain Eukaryota; kingdom Metazoa; phylum Chordata; class Mammalia; order Pilosa; family Myrmecophagidae; genus Myrmecophaga; species Myrmecophaga tridactyla. The sequence goes on along the minus strand of PVIY010056073.1, from coordinate 12,535 downwards.
TGGTGGACTGACAAAAGCTACAGAAGTCCACTGTAGCAATTCATAGCCTTAGCATTTGACCCTATGCCTTTGCAACTTTAAATTGAAACACTATTCTGCTGGGGAAGAGGGCATTGAAATAAGTTCTACAGAAAACCCAATTAAAGTCCAATGAAAGAGAATCTTTGATAGTAGTGTGAAATCACTTGTAAAGTAGTGTGCTACTTTATTATAGAAAACATGTGGAGGAGACCCAGAAATGATTCAGCCTATCCATCAAGGGGTGTGTTTTATGCCTTTATTCTGCATTTCTGTTTCTCAGTCTAGCCTTTCTTGAGTCTCCAATTATGCTACTTATGCCACATTTCTTAGCTTAATGATTCTCTCAGTCAGGAAATTTTGGACTGATTGAGCAACATCCCAATCTCAAGCAAGGCCAAAGTGAGATTTCAAGAAATTATAAACGGTCTGGGAAGGGAAAAAAACCCACCTGTAGGTGGGTTTGTGTGGATTCTTTTATAAATTTGAATAAAATCTCAGCATCTGAAGTTATAGACTGTTGCTGTGATTACAGGCTAGTAAATGGGCTGTGTAGGCCTCTCATGGTTTAATGTGTATGAATCATCAGGGAATAGAAGAGAGTAGGCCTCTGCATTGCTACAACCTCCAAGCATTCTCAAGTCTCATTGATTAGTTTAGGAATTTGGGGCTGCAACTTAGTGTCAGTATTGTGGTGAACTGGCAGCTATTGAGCTAAGCACTCAGGTGCCCCAGTATCTAAAATTCTAACTTTAAAGATTCATGCATTTGGTCCTCTCTCCACAGTGCTCTTTAAAAATGATCATCAACCCCACTTCCAGGGATAACATATTAAGTCATTCCATTTATGAGTGGTGTTTAGCTGATCCTTTTCTCCCTTGCCAGTTAAGACACATAAATTCTGAGACCTCTGAGAACCTGTAGCTAGGGGTAGCACAAAACGAGTGCTGAAGACAATTAAAAATAAATAGGTTTTTTATTGTTAAAAATAAACTTTATACAAAGAAAAGAAAAAGAAAAGCAGTGATTTTCAAAGTATACTCCCATAAGTAGGTACAGAACAGATTTCAGTTTGTTATGGGTTACCATTCCAGTATTTCAGATTTTTCCTTCTAGCTGCTCCAGAACACTGGTGGTTAGAAGAAGTTTTTTTTTTTCATTTTTGTGAAAAATAACATACATACTGAAAAGCAATACATTTCAAAGGGCGCAGCAACAATTAGTTGTAGAACAGATTTCAGAGTTTGGTATGGGTTACAATTCCACAATTTTAGGTTTTTACTTCTAGCTGCTCTAAGATACTGTGGACTAAAAGAAATATCAGTATAATGATTCAGCAATCATATGCATTTGTTAAACCCTACCTATTCTGTATAATTCCATCATCACCTTTGATCTTTCTCCCACTCTTTAGGGCTATTTGGGCTATGCCCATTCTAACTTTTTCATGTTGGAAGGGGTGATCAATAATATGGGATGGGGGATGGAACTAGTTGATGTTCTGGAGAGGCTGGCCCCTCTGCATTTCAGGACTTCTGGATGTTGTATGCTTTGGAAAGTTACCCTAGTGCATGGAACCTTTGTAGAATCTTATTTAATACCCTAGGTGATTTTTTAGGATTGGCAGGATTGGTTTTCGTTGGGGGTTGGCAAGTTTTGATAGATCACAATGTCTAACAAAAGCTTGCTTAAAAGTGACCTCTAGAGTAGACTCTTGACTGTATTTGAACTATCTCAGCCACTGATACCCTATTAGTTACACTTCTTTTCCCCCTTTTGGTAAGGATGGCATTGTTGATCCCATGGTGCCAGGGCCAAGCTCATTCCTGGGGGTCATCTCCCATACTGCCAGTGAGTCTTTTACCCCTGGATGTCATGTTCCTCATAGGGAGGAAGGCAATTATTTCACTTGCAGAGTTGGGCTTAAAGAGAGAAAGGCCACATCTGAGCAACAGAAGATGTCCTCTGGAAGTAACTCTTACCTATAGGTAGGCTAAGCTTCTCTGTTACTTAGATAAGCTTCAGAAGAGCAAGCCTCAAGATCAAGGGCTTGGCCTATTGATTTGGGTGTCCTTAATATTTGACACAGTATCAGGGGTTGCCCCAGTGGTAAAGTTTAATAGTGCCATATTTTTTCTCCCATCTTTCAAGGGACTTTGCCAATACTTTTTGATTATCTGCTTAATACATTCTTGGATGCATCCAGGTCTTACATTAAGCTATGCAGGAATAAAGGCCCTCATTTTTATTCTGGGGTCCCTGTTTTTGATTGTTTAAATGGTCTGTCCAGACAGGTTGAGTTAGATTATGTACTATGGAAACTTTAGGTTCTGGACAAAATAAAACTTTCTTCCTTTGGTCTCAAAGAGTAGGTGAGGTTCTAAAATATAGACAATATCTTCCTTACCCCTGTATCCTGAATTACCTTAATCCTGACCTGATTGGCTTCATTCTTATCTTTAAATACTAAGTTATAGATATATAAAACAGCTTTTCAAAATCCAGAAATAATAATTACCACTCCAGGCTAAATATGACTGCTACAAGAAGTTATAACCTAAGCCCCTGTTTACTTGTAAGTATTTTCTAAATATGACCATACAATAATTGCTCTTTTGTTTCTGGCTTATTTTGCCTCACCAAATGTCCCACAGGTTCATTCATAATGTTGCATGCCTCACAACTTCTGTCCTTTTTGTAGCAACACAATATTTAATCATGTGTATATACTATCGTTCACCAATCTACTTCTCAGTCAGTGCATCCCTCAGCCACCTCCATTCATTAGGCACCATGTATAATGTCCAAAGTCAACAGTCCATCAACACTCTCAATTTTAGATAATTTCATCATTCCCAGGAAAAAGATAACCAATAAACACATCTTCACCAAATAGAAAATCTAACCTCCTCCTAACTCTTGTCCTTCCCCCCATTATTTACCCCTGTTATTGCTGTGGTACTGTTGATGTTTTCTTGTTAAACATACCCCATAGTATGCAATAGCAGTTTTCCCCCTATACTCAGAACTTATACACTCTTTGTACAAGATTCATGCCTTTGAAGTAGTTCATGCAAGAACTTATTTATATTTGTAGTGTTAATCAATAGGACTTATGGGTTACACAGCCCCTTTCAATCATGTTCACCTTCAATATGATAATATTACTTATGGACCCACTAGTGAACTGCCTTCATTTCTATCTATTCCCTTACATTTGAGTTCAACTTCATTAGCTAACTGTTCACCCATCTCTAGCTTCTATGTTTCTCTAAGTCCCCTATATTCTGTATTATAAGCCTGTGATTTTACCTTTACCATGACCACAAAAATGTACTCATACAGTATCTATGCTTTTGTGTCTGCCTTATTTCACTCAGCATTGTCCTCAAGACTCATCCATCTTGTCATGTGCTTCAGGATGTCATTTTATCTTAACTGCTGCATCATATTCCATCATATGTATATACCACATTTTGTTAATCTACTCATCTGTTGATGGGCATTTGGATTGTTTCCATCTTTTGGCAGTTGTGAATAATGCTGCTATGAACATCAGTGTGCACATATCTGTTTGTTTCACTACTTTCAGCTCTTCTAGTTATATGCTAAGTAGTGGTATTGCTGGGTCATAGGACAACTTGATATTTAGTTTCCTAAGAAAACACTAAACTGTCTTCCATAGCGGCTGTACCAATATACATTCCCACCAGCAGTACATAAATGTCCCCATTTTGAAGAAAATTTTTACGACTGGTTAATTTTGCCACAGGCTGGCCCTGTTGCCAATTAGCTTCTCACCTCCTCAAGTGAAGTCTGCTAAGCCACAGTATGGAATGTCCTATAATGCTCCTAAAGTGTTAGTGCTACTAAACCTTCAGGCTTTTCCCTGTGCATTATAGGAACTTTGGGAGGGGTATGGAGGTGATGACACTGGCATGGGAGGAGTGTGCGGGAACAAATATTGAGGCCTCTTTTGGTTCTGAAGAAGTACAGTGTAGTGGATCCATTAGGGCAGAAGTTGGATGCAATGTGCTGAGCAGGAATGCTTAGATTGAGTTATATGGAATGAAAATTTGGCCAATTACATTCTCCTAATATCTAATTATCCCTCCTTGTTCTTGCTTAACAAATCCTTCCTCCTCTTTTTAGTATATGATTCAAACATTTGTAAACAGTTATGGCACCCTTGGTTAGTGATCACTTAGCCATGTCACATTATAAATTACTCTAATCTTCTTTTGTAAATCAATCCCTTTCTTCCATGAATCTTTTTGTTCTCTCATTGCTAGAAGCCCTTTTTTCTTGCCCTTTTCTCTCTCTCTCTCTGTTGCCCTCCTTCCTTTCCTCCCTCCCTCCTTTATTCTTTTCTTCTTTCCTTTCTTCATTCTGGTATTAAAATACTCTAAATTCAGTGCTATATCTGGCAGGCTGTATTCAGTGCTATATCTGGCAGGTTGTAGCCTTACTTTTTGGGCCTGGGGCACTTTTGTCATTTCTAGGCTGCTATCACAAACACCACAAAATGGTTTAAACAACAGACATTTATTGGATCAAAGTTTAGATCCAGAAGTCCAAAATCTGGGTATTGGCAAGTCTTGCTTTCTCCCCAAAGCTGGTTGCAGGCAATCCTTGAGTTTCCTTGGTTTTTATGTCTGGTCTCCTCACATAGTGACATCTCCTTCCTCTCTCTGCCCTTCCAATTTTCCTGACTTTTGGCTTCATGTTTCTTGTCTTTATAAAGCCAACAGTAATTCAGATTAAGGCCCATCTTCATTCAGTTGTGCCTTACCTTAACTAAAAATGGTATCTTCAAGAGGTCCTATTTATAATGGGTTCACATCCATAGGAATGAGGATTAGATTAAGAACATGTCTAAATTGGGGTACATAACTTAATCTACCACAGGCAGTTTCTCTCCTTTAACTTCTCCTTCCACACTTTCTTTCAGTTTTTCTCAGTCTGAAGAAGTGTTATAAGGGTGTGTTCTGTTTTTTCAGTAATTGCTATAATATAGCCCTGGTTCTCAAATTTTATTGTGCATCAGAATCACCTGGGGTTCTCCTTTAAAAATATAAGTTACTGGGTTTAAGCAGAGATTCATTAATTGCTTCCCTTTTTATTAACAAGCACCCATAGGTGATTCTGTTGCAAGTGATCCAGAGGTCATACCTTGAGAGACATTGCTATATAGGCCTTAGGGAAGTCAGAAACCATTCTTCAATAATCATTTTTGGCAGTGTTTTATGAAAGGTGATGGTACACAAAATGATTTCAGGTGGCCTACAACTGCAGACACATTAAATAATATTGAATCAGATACTGGGAATTTTCCCTTTTCAATTTTTTTTTCAGTTCTCACTGTGGTGAAGTTTCTCTTGAACATTTCTCTGACACTTTCTGACTAAATTAACAAAGAGAAAGCAGACCTCAAAGCTACAGGCTCTGGGGCCTCTTCCAGGCAACAGAATTTAGCTAGATTTTAAGAAAGTTGTTTTGTTTTCATTAGATTTATTTTTGTTGCAACTTTTATTTATGACAAGCAATATTGATTTCCATTTAATGTAATGACATAAAGTCTCCTTTTCAAATAAATTTAGAAAAAGTAAGCTTCCCAAGACTACAAGACTAATACGTGGGAGAACTGGAATTTAGTTGGACCCTAGGTCCCAGGTTCTTAACCATTAAGCTATACTGTGTCATAAAACAATGGACCAACAATTTATAAGAACAATGAAGCGATGTTGTATAGCAGGCTGTGGTGATGGCAAGTCAAGCAGAACAATTTCCAAACTTTGTCTTCTTTTCAACAAAGAAAACTTTTAAAATTTGCATCTTTTCCAATTTCTTTGTATTTGCCCTCATGCGTTAACATTTTTTTTTTAAATAAAGGCAACTAGTTCAATACCCAGATCCCTAAGTGCTTTGTGCTAGTTGTCTTGCTGCCCTGATGATATGGATATCCTTGATTTTGTTTTGCTCCATTTGCTGTCTGATCAATATGTTTCTTGATAAAAAGAAAGCTCCTTGCCCAGCTACATTCATTGACCTTAACTTGGCTTGACCAATGACCTTACCATTGGATAACACTTTTGATAGCAAAAGCTTTTCTAGACTAGCAGTGCTTGCAGGATATTGATGCTAACATTTTCATTGTCTTCAAATTAATCTTGGCCCTGGCACTTAAACTTAGCAACTTTTTTCCTTTTTCTTTTCTTTTTTGTATGCTGTACGTTTGGGGTAACACTTCCTTCTTTTTCCATGTGACTATCCCATTATTGCAGCACCATTTTTTGAAAGTTTTGTGGGGGAGGTGGGGGGAAGTGCATGGGCTGGGAATTGAACCCAGGTCTCCTGTATGACAGGTGAGAATTCTACCACTGTACTAACCTTGTGCCCTCAAACTTAGCAGCTTTTTGTTTTAACTTAAGAGGCTCCACACAGTTGCTATCCTCTCATTGTTCAATTATTCATTTTTGCCACTACCCTACAAACCAACAAGTAAGCAGAGTTGCAAAGAAGTTAAGCCATAAGAGGTGAAGAGCATTTTGATCTGGCAGGTGTCATGATGTTGGTGTGGGTGTAGGTGATGTATGGCAGGGGAAAGTGAAAATAGGAAGACAAAAAATGAAAGGACACCAGACATGAGGCAAGAGAGATTTAGTCATATTCGTTTTGTTTGTTACAGACCTTTTCTTTATATATGTTAGCCAATTTAGAGATTCTTTTGAAGAGAGGCTCTAGATTTCTCCATTTATCAGTGCTATGGGAAGGAAAGTATTCTGTGAATGATATTCTGATTGGACATCAAATGAATAGAGTGCTTGCTTTCTTAACCCTGAAGTGAAGGCTTTAGGCTCCTGCCCTATTGGAAATAAAGTACATATTTCCTAGTTATGCAGTAGTTTATGTAAATCTTCTTGATGAAATGTAAAGTACCAATTGAATACTGTGTGACAGTATTCCTTTAAAAATGTTCTCATGGACTAAAGCAAAAAATATTTATTTAGTACAAAATTTATATTTTGACTAGTGTGTTTCTTAACATAACTTATGTAGACAGCTTAATTGAACAACATAAGAACATGGAACCTTGAGTAGGGCATGAGATTTTGTTGGTTTGTCCAGAGTGATGCCCCGATGAATCCCAGAGTGATTTAATCAGTGAGTGGAATAGTATTTGTAATGACCCCTTCAGGGAATGGTGAGAACGGGGGAAAATTCAACTTCCCCAAATTGAATTCTTGATATTCTCACAAGCAGTGGAGACAACCAAAGCAATAGGCTGAGCCCCCAATTTTGGGGTTTGTTCATATGAAACTTAAACCCACAAAGGATAGGTCAAGCCTACTTAAAGTTAGGCCCAAGAGTCACCCCCAAGAGAACCTCTTTTGTTGCTCAGATGTGGCCTCTCTCTCCAGCCAACACACCAAGCGGACTCACTGCCCTCCCCCTGTCTACATGGTACATGACTCCCAGGGGTGTGGACCTTCCTGGCAACGTGGGACAGAAATCCTGGAATGAGCTGAGACTCAGCATCAAGGGATTGAGAAAACCTTCTCAACCAAATGGGGGAAGAGTGAAATGAGACAAAGTAAGTGTCAATGGCTGAGAGATTCCAAACAGAGTTGAGAGATTATCCTGGAGGTTATTCTTATGCATTAAGTAGATATCACCTTGTTAGTCAAGATGTGATGGAGAGGCTGGAGGGAACTGCCTGAAAATGTAGAGCTGTGTTCCAGTAGCTATGTTCCTTGAAGATGATTATATAATGATATAACTTTCACAATGTGACTGTGTGATTGTGAAAATATTATGTCTGATACTCCTTTTATCTACCTTCTCAATAGACGAGTAAAACATATGGAATAAAAATAAACTTAGTTTATTTTAATAAATAAACTTAGTTTATTTTAAATGTTAAAATAAACTTATATTGAAATGCTAGTGATCAATGAAAGGGAGAGTAAGGGGTATGGTATATATGAATTTTTTTCTGTTGTCTTTTTATATCTTTTTCTGAATTGATGCAAATGTTCTAAGAAATGATCATGATGATGAATATGCAACTATGTGATGATATTGTGAATTACTGCTTATATATGTAGAAAGGAATGATCATATGTTAAGAAAAAGTTTGTGTCTCTTTGTTGTCATATTTGTAAAAAAATTTAAAAATTAATAAAAAAATTTAAAAAACAACAAAAAACCAAACAGACAAAAATGTTCTCATGGAGTCACAAAGGACAGGATAATTACAACTCTTTGCAGAGTTTAGTTCTTTGACCTCTCATTCATTTCAGCATTTTAAATTGCCATTTGTTGGAAGCCTAATTTGATTATAAACCCTTCTGAGCTTACAGCACACATCCTAAAGAGTGGACTGTGCATGACTTAGAGTGCATGCCACTGCTGTATACCCGAGATGGAAAATGGAGGAGTAAATTGCCTTGCTCCTGTGTTCATGAGTTAGTCATACTAAAGTGTTTACAAAAGTAAAGCAGTTCTTTTTGACATCCACAGCTATGAGTGCAATAAAAGAAACTCAGTGGGCAGTAAGACTATTCCATACTGGAAGCAGTTTTATTAGGTGTCATGAAGGGAGGAGGAGAAAGTGGAAATTTGAGTCCCTATAGTTTTATCATTAAAAAAAATTGATGTCATATCACCTTGTGTCACCTTCCATAGTAAAATAAAAACTGACTTCCTGAAGTTATTTCAATGAACGCTTGCAGAAATTTAGAGCTGGGGACTACTAGCACAATTATTGTTTGTCTCTCCAGGTAAGTATTCTGGTCTCACCATTTCAATTAGTTCCTGAGTATTGTTACTAGGAGGTTTATCAAGTATCATCAGCTTTCTTGCCAAAGCCAATATCTTTAAAACAACCTAACTTCCATTTTTTTTTGTTTGTTTGTTTTAAGCAAACAGGCTAAATCAGAGAGTTGTGAGAAAGCAGAAAAACACAATAATTGTACTATGGAAATTAAACACGCTCTACATCCCTGTATTGCCAAATATAAAAGTAACTGGAAAAATGTGTCTCACTTCTTCCATCACCCTCCAGAAGATCATTTTGAGAGAAGCATGAAGTTTTCAACTTTCCCAAGTGTGAGATCCTGAAAGGGGATTAATTGAAGTCAGACTCAAAGTTTGAAAAATGTGAAAACACATAGTAATGATGATGATAGTGATTCAACTAGTACGGCAGACTCTCACTTAGTGAATTTCTGCTTCATCAACTTTCTGGATTAATAGACACTCAGTAAGACTCAGGAACAAATGGCCATAGTATACTAACTGCTTGTGGTTAGTTGTGTGGTTAGAAGTGTCCAGTTTGCCATTTCTGCTCCAACCATTGGAATTCTATGCTTACCAAAAATGACTTGTGTTTGTTCCAAAATCTATTTATGCCAGTTGTACATAATAAGGTAATTATTCAATTTAATTAAATATTATGTAAACTGATGAAATATGAATGCAAAGAGAGTTGTTGCTTCAGCAAAATCTAGGCTGAATGCCTTTGTAAGACTCAATAAAAGCGGGTGCTAAAAATCTATCAAATTAAGCGTGGGTGAGAAAAAAGTAAAAGTAAAAGGTAGGGGAAATTGTAATAATTTAGGAGGATTCCAAATTGAGATTGCTTCACATGTTTTTTTTTTTTTTACTTTAGTTTATGGAAAACTTCAAACATCTAAATTAGACTGTCTAGCATAATTAACATGAAAATTAACATCGCTCAGCTTCAACAATCATACATTCCAATCTTCTTTCATCTATACCCCACCCACTCCCCAACACAATTATTTTGAAGCAAATCTCAGATATGTCACTTCACCTCCTACTTCTTTTTTTAGTTCTCATTCCACTTTAAAGGAAAACAAACTGAAAATTACTATGGATGTGACTTGTGCAAGAAATATAGCACAAAATTCCAAATGTCAACCCGTACCTAAAGAAAAGAGTAGAGGGTAGGAAAAAAAGTCATGATATATGTATATTGAGCCCTATCAGGGAGAAGCTATCCACTGTTCAAACTGGTTCTCAAATTTGTTAAAATACAGTAAATTATCACTATATGCTAATGATTCTTTGTTTTAATCTCTTTGTTTGATTAGTCAATGTCCTACTTGTTGGATAAGAGGGATTTTAGTGTAAGACAGACAATGATGATGATGATGACGATGCAATTGGAACACTGAAGATGATACATGTCAAGGTAAACATAAACCATTATTTTATTTATTTATTTATTTTGCATGGGCATGCACAGGGAATCGAATGTGGGTCTCTGGCATAGCAGGTGAGAGCTCTGCCTGCTGAGCCATCATGGGCCGCCCCATAAACTATTATTTTTGAAGGTTTATTTCATTTAGAAAAAGAAGTACTCATGGCTTTAAAGCTTGTTTCCTTTGAAAAATCATGATTTTGAGAGCAGTGAAAATGTTGTGTTAAGTTGTTTGTCAAAATCCAACTTCTCTTTTTATCATAGCCAGTCAGTCACATTCACAATGGTGGAAAGAGAGCTCTGAATACTTTAGTGACTCTACCACCACCAATCCCCCAATGTGCCTGATTGGACTAGGAATGGACACCTTAAATAGCCAATTCTTTGGCTAATCAGTGTTCTTTAACTGCTCTTTCTCAAGAATTTGAAGCAAGACACATAGGAATAGTTAGAGAATGGATAAATAATGGCCCTGCATGGCTGCTTTGGCCAAATTGGACCATATGAAAGCAAAAGAAGTGAGTTGAGAGAAAAAAAAAGAGGGGAGGAAGCAGAGATGAGAGAACTTTTATGAGATAGATGGAGCAACCATTTTAATACATAACTTTCCATTTCCTAGGGTCCTAACTGGGCTTTGTTGGTTGCACTTGAATTTCCATGAAATTGCTTGTTGTAGCCTTATATCAAATTTTCTTTTATTTAGACTTCCTTGAGTCAATCCCTGCTCAATTGCTGACTGAGAAAGAGGATGGCCTCTGATATAGAGGATGTGAGTAGAGAAGGCATAAACAATGAAACATCTCATGATTGAAACCAAGTATAGCATTAGGTTAGGATTTCTCATGGCAATCCCCTATATGTATGTGTATGTGTATGTGCATTTGTGTGTGTAGGTGTGTGCGTATGACTGTTTAATATCAACTAATACCTATGCTATCCATAAAGCACCCAGAGTTGTGCCAGCTTGAAATACTTGATTCACATGTCATTTTACACAGGAAGAAAGAATTATCTATTGGTCAACCCAGTCCCATGGAACAGAGCAGAGTTATAGTTTTTTATTCTTTTTTTTTTTAATGCTCAGTTCTTTCATTGCTTTAAAGCTGCTCATGAGCCTGAAAATATAGCAATAACATTCTCTGTTTTTTATTCTATTTTATTCTCCATGAACTTATTCCAGGTTGGTAGTAGACGATAATGTGTTTCCATACATTCATATTCAACTTTTGTATATACTCAACACCTACTACCTGTCAAGCATGCTTGCAGATTGATCTTATTTATTTTGTTCAGCAAACTGTGTTTTACAAATGAGGAAATTGAAACTCAGAGAAATTAAGTGTCTTGTCCAAATTTGCACAGCGAATAAGTAGCAGAATAAGGTACCCTTTCCATGGCAAGAAAGAGGGTGTCTAGAAAAACTGTTTCTCCTCCATAAAAAGGCTTTAGTATAATAGTATTGGGTACAAAATGAAGAATGGAATACATGGATTGTGGCATTCTTCGGCATTAAAAAAATAATTAGTAGTGTTACGGATACAATTCCTCTAATTTAACACTCTGTAAATTCATCAATTGTGCTACTAAATGGGAATATTGTAACTAAATATAACATGCTTTATGTGAGATGGAAATGAATGCACCTTGGTCCATATGAGTTTGAATTTGGGTTTAGGTCATAAGCAAATTTTAATCAGTTCTGATTTATCTTAGCCTCTTTTATAAATATTGTTATTGTTTACAATATCCACTTTGCTTTTGTCATGAAATACACTGAGAATATGAGGTCTATAGGTTGAGTCAACCTGGAAGGATGTTCAGAAAGACTGGTTGGAACTTTTTGCAAACAGCTGTACCCAAGCATATGTAGATCTAACACTAGTCAAGTAGATCTTTGCTTTTCTAACCCTCCAAGAAGAATTCATTTCCTTTCTCTGTGACTCAGTTTACCCATTTGTAAATTAAACAACTTGGTCTAAATTATCTCTGTTAAGTCTCTCCTAACTTGATGTATTAGTTAGGGTTCTCTAGAGAAACAGAATCAACAGGGAACACTTGCAAATATAAAATTTATAAGTGTCTCACGTGATCGCAGGAACACAGAGTCCAAAATCCACAGGGCAGACTGTGAAGCTGACGACTCCAATGGAGGGTCTGGATGAACTCCACAGGAGAGGCTCACCAGCCGAAGCAGGAATGGGGCCTGTCTCCTCTGAGTTCTCCTTAAAAGGCTTCCCATGATTAGATTTAGCATCACTAATTGCAGAAGACACTCCCCTTTGGCTGATT
>PVIY010056072.1:0-13462 GCA_004026745.1 Myrmecophaga tridactyla | reverse complement strand
TTTTTTTTTTTTTTTTTTTTTTTTTTTTTTTTTTTTTTTTTTTTTTTTTTTTTTTTTTTTTTTTTTTTTTTTTTTTTTTTTTTTTTAGTTTCTGATGTACTCACTATAACATGAACTATTTGGTATGTCTTGGAATTCTGGGTCATATGCCTCAAATAGAATTTGAATTCTTCTATAAATTTAGTGTGTTCTTTCTTGGGATCTGAGAAAAGCTTTGTAATGTATGAAGATCAGCCATGATCCAGGATTTCAATTCAGTGGTATCTGAAATGCTGGATTCAGTAGATGGTATAATTTGCAGGGGGTGGGGGCAGTAACTGACAGGTTCTGAGGAATCAGGTGGAAAGAAAGGATGGTGAAAACAGTCTGAGTAGTTATAAAGAAAGCAGCAGGACAAATGACTGGGTTTAAAATTTTTTCCTATGAATGATTTAAAAACTATATAACATAAATTATTTTAGAATCATTCTGTCTTTTAGATGTTTCTTAGTATCAATAAAATATGTGTGCTACCCTCTCTGTTGAGTTCAGGAACCTCCCTTTACAACTGCACTTCTAAAATCTACTATTTGAGATATCTCAAATATTCCCCCAAAGTAACTACTGCAGATTCAAATAACTTTTTGTAAGATTTAACCCTTTGTAAGATTATATTATATCTAGTATAAATATACATATTTGATCCTTCATGAGAAAACATGTAGGCAACAGGAAACTTTGTCAGCAGAGAAGAGAAATAATTAATAGTAGGTTGAGAAGACCTCGTGTTCAATTAATGGTTCCCCAAATGAAAATAATATAAGGCCCTTGCACAGAGCAAAACAGCTGCCTTAAAATATACTGCAACCTACATACCCTCCTCATACAGGCTGAGCAAGATGTTCAAAAATAAGATGTCTGGAATAGGCACAGAGCAAACCAAACCAAACCTAACAATGAGCACAAAAAGTTCAGTTTTTTTTTAAAAAAACATAGTTCAGATCCCAGATAAATATACCCCTCCTCCTCTGTGGGTGGTGAGAGAGAATAAGATCAAGGGATCATCTGGGTACCAATATCTGATGACCAACTAGTAATGGGGACAGTCAGGGGTTTTTCTCAGATCCCACATCTGACACCATAAACTAGTTGTTTTGGTTTGATAAAGTTGCTGGAAGCAATATACCAGAAAGAATATGGCTTTATAATGGAGATTTATTAGATTATAAGTTTACTATTTGAAAGCCATGATATTATCCAGCTCAAGGCATCAAGAAGATAAAGCTTGGACTCTGAAATCAGGCTTCTGGTATCTGGGACACCTCTGTCACATGGGAAGGCACACTGCTGTCATCTGTTCATCCTGTACTCCTAGCTTTCATTTTTTTCAGCTTCTGGTTCCATTGGATTACTTCCTGAGCTGAGTGGGTCCTCTCTCCAATTTTCTGGAGTTTTCTCTGCACTTGGCAGTTTTTTTCCATCTGTGAGCTTCTCTGAATTTTGGTTATTTTTGTGCATGTGCTTTATCTTCATAAATAACTCCAGCAAGAATATCAAGACCCATCTTGAATGAAGTGGGACCCATCTCAATTCAAATTATCTAATAAAAATATCCCAACCACAATAGATCTGTACTCACAGGAATGGATTAAAGGAACATGGCCAAATAAAAAGAGGCAGGGCAATATGGCAGCATAGTGAGGTGTGCAATTTAGCTCATCCTCCGGAGCAGCTAGCAAATAGCCAGGTACTGTATGGAAAAATTGCTAGGGTGACATTAGTGACCAGATACAGAGCATATACCAGTCTGGAACAGGTGGAATGGCTGAGCTCCTATGCAGAACTTCAAGTCTCCCAAGCCAGTGAGGCTGGAGCCCCTCCCCCTTGGGTACAGCAGGCTGGTTCCCTGAGGGGAAAACAGACAGACTTTAGTAGTAACAAAAAGTTAGCTAACTCAAGCTCCAATTATGGAATTAATTAACTATCCTGACTACTGAAAACAGACCTTGAGCACGGATAAAAATGGAGGACACAGTAAAGGAAGCAGGAGTTTTTGTCCTGGCAGAGAGGGGATGGGGCTCATGGAAAAAAATAAAAAGAGGTTTTTTGTTGTTGTTGTTGTTGGACACAAATACTGGTAAAGGGATGGTCTCCCATAAAAGGAGGTACAGAGAGCCTGGGAACACATAGAACCACACACCAATACCATCTCTTGTTTGGCAAACACAGGGAGCAGGGACCCAGCTCTGAAAAGGCTTGTTTTTACAACTTCTTAATATCTCATTAGAACTGTGAACACTCTTAGGCTCCACAAGTGCCCTGGTGAGGTATAATTAGGGCATGTCTGAAAGACAAAGTAAATAGTCAGATGGACTATTCCATGAAGGGTGTACCTTCCCCAAGAACAAGGATGTAGGGCCCAGCTCAAGTGAAGGCCCTCTTTCAGGGAGTTTAGTCCCCAGGGGTTGGAAAACAGAAACAATCAAAGACTGCCTACTACCTTAGCCAGGATCCCAACCATGCCCCTGGCAGGGAGACGCTGCTGAAATTAAAGGCACCACATCACTTTACCTTGTTGGGAAACTGCAAGCAAACAAGCACCACATACTGGGAAGGAAAGGAAAAGTACAGCGTCTAGGGGCTTCATAAGAAAGAATGACAACCTGTGGGTCTCAACTTCAAGGAAACTTGATACTGGCTACTCTTTCCTCCTGAGACATTGACCATTCTGGTCTGAGAAAATCTGATTGGGGCCAATCGTATGAAGAGAACTTCTTCAAAAAAAGCTCCATATAGGCAGAGCAAGAAACAGAAAAATAAGAACTGAAAAATTCTGATCAGTTGAACAGAACGTATATTAGAAGTCCAAAAGAAGTTGAACTGAATGTTAAAAAGACAGACAGAGAACAAAGCCATCCAACATGAAAATCCTAGGTAAAAAAGTAAAAACAACATCCAGAACAAACTAATTATGGAAATCAAATGCCTAGATGTCAGCAGAATATAATAAGTCATACTAGGAAAAATGAAGACATGGCCCAGTCAAAGGAACAAACCAACAGTACATATGAGACACAGGAGCTGAAACAACTAATTCAAGACGTTCAAACGGAATGCAAAATCTCACCAAAAATCAAATCAATGAGTTGAAGGAGGATATAAACAAGACATTGGGTGTATAAAAAGAAGAACTCAGAAGTTTGGAAAAATAAATCTCAAAACTAATGGGAACTAAAGGCACAATAGAAGAGATGAAATAAACAGTGGAGATTTACAACAGTAGAATTGATGAGGCAGAAGAAAGGATTAGGAAAATAGAGGAGAGGACATCTGAAATCTGACACACAAAAGAAAATTTAGGGAGGGCGGGCAATGGTGGCTCAGTGGCAGAGTTCTCGCCTGCTATGCTGGAGACCCGAGTTTGATTCCTAGTGGCTGTCCATGTAAAAAAGAAAAAAAATAGGGAACAGAATGGAAGAATATGAGCAGAGTCTCAGGGAATTGAAAGACAACATGAAGTACATGAATATACATGGTATGGGTTTCCCAGAAGGAGAAGAAAAGGGAAAAGGAGCAGAAAGATTAATGCAGAAAATAATCACTGAAAATTTCCCATATGTTATTAAAGAAATAAAATCACAGATCCAAGATGTGCAGCATACCCAAACAGAATAGCTCAAAATAGACATACTCCAAAACACTAATCAGATTGTCAAATGTCAAAGGCAAAGACAAACTCCTAAAAGCATCAAGAGAAAAGTAATCTATCACAAGGGAAAATTGAGAAGACTGTGTTTATTTTTCAGCAGAAGCCATGAAAGCAAGAATGCAATGGTATGACATATTTAAGATTCTAAAAGAGAAAAATTACCAACCAGGAATTCTACACCCAGCACAACTGTCCTTCAAAAAGGAGGGGCAGATTAAAATATTTTCAGACAAACAAGTAGTGAGAAAATTTGTGACTAAGAGACTACAAGAAATATTAAAAACTAAGAGACTACAAGAAATACTATAGAGAGTACTACAGGAAGATAGGAGAAAACAGAAGATAGAGGCCTGGAGAAGAGTGCAGAAATGAAGACTACCAGTTACAGTAAAAAGAGGAAAAATTAGATATTACATATAAAATCCAAAAGAAAAAATAGTAGAAAAAAGTACTGCCTTTACAGTAATAACAATAAATGTCAATGGATTAAACTCCCCAATCAAAAGGTATAGACTGGCTGATTGGATTAGAGAAAACAGGACCATATATTTGCTGCCTACAGGAGACTCCCTTTAGACCCAAGAACGAAAATAAGTTAGAAGTGAAAGGTTGGAAAAAGATTTTTGATGCAAGCACAATCAGAAAAGAGCATGGGTAGCTATATTAATATCCAACAAATTATAATTCAAATGTAAAATAATTAAAAGAGATGAAGAAGGGTACTACATATTGATGAAAGGAACAATCCAACAAGAAGAACTGACAAATCATAAACATTTATGCACCATGCCAGAGTACTCCAAAATACATGAGGCAAACACTGACAACACTAAAGGGAGAAGTAGACATCTCTAACCTAATAGTTGGAGACTTCAATTCTCTACTGTCATCAATAGATAGATAATTTGAACAGAGGATCAATAAAGAAACAGATATTTTGAATACTATGACAAATGAACTAGACTTAACAGACATTTACAGAACATTACACACCATAACGGCAGAATACACATTTTTCTCAAGTGCTCATGGATCTTTCTCAAAGATAGACCATATGCTGGTTTACAAAGCAAGTCTCAATATATTAAAAAAGATTGAAATTATGAAACACATTTTCTCAGATCATAGTGGATGAAGTTGGAAATCAGTAACAGGCAGAGTGTCAGAAAATTCACAAATATATGAAGGTTAAACAACACATTCTTAAACAAGAAGTGGGATAAGGAAGAAATTACAAGAGAAATCAGTATATATCTTGAGGCAAATGAAAATGAAAACAAAACATATCAAAATTTATATGATACAGCAAAGTTGGTGCTGAGAGGGGAATTTCTTGCCTTAAATGCCCATATTACAAAAGAAGAAAGAGCAAAAATCAAGAAATTTATTGTTCACTTGGAAGAATTAGAGAAATACCAGCAAACTAACCCCAAAGTAAACAAAAGGAAAGGAATAACAAATATTAGAACATAAATAAATGACACTGAGAATATGGAAACAATAGAGAAAATCAACAAAAGCAGAAGTTGGTTCCTTGAGACAATCAATGGGCCCTTAGTCTGACAAAGAAAAGAGAGAGGGTGCAAATAAAATCAGAAATGGAAGAAGGAACATAGCCACAGACCATGTGGAAATAAAGGAGGTAATGAGAGGATACTACAAGCAACTATATGCCAATAAACTAGACAATATAGATGAGATGGGCAACTTCTTAGAAAGGCATTAACAACCAACATTGATTCAAGAAGAAATAGATGACCTCAACAAACCAATGCAAGTATAGACATTGAACCAGTCATCGAGAAGCTCCCCCAAAAGAAAAGTCCAGGGCCAGATGGCTTCATAAGTGAATTCTACCAAGCTTTAAAGAAAGAATTACAGAGAAATACTTGAAACTGTTGAGCTGTGTTCCAGTAGTCTTGATTCTTGAAGATGACTGTATAATGATATAGCTTTTGCAATGTGGTTGTGATTGTGAAAACCTTGTGTCTGATGCTTCTTTTATCCAGGGTATAGAAAGATGAGTAAAAAAAAAATGGACAAAAAATAAATAAATATTAGAGGCTTTAGGGGTAATACAAATTTGGTAGATTGAAATGCTAATGGTCAATGAGAGGGAAAGGTAAGGTGTAGGGGATGCATGAGTTTGTTTTTGCTTTTTCTTCCTCTGGAGTGATGCAAATGTCCTAAAAATGATTACAGTGATGAATACATGATTATGTGATGATATTGTGAATCACTGATTGTATATCATGTATGGATTGTATGTGTGTTGAAGATTTTTCAAGTAAAATATTTTTTAAAAAGAAAGAATTAATACCAATCTTGCTCAACTCTTCAAAAAAATTGAAGAGGAAGGAATGCTGCCTAGCTCATTAGATGTTATAAGAAAAGAAAATTACAGACAAATATCTTTAATGAATATAGATGCACAAGTCCTCAACAAAATACTTGCAAATCTGAATCCCACAGCACAATGACAGAATTATACACCACGACTAAGTGGAATTTGTTCAGGTATGCAGGACTGGTTCAACAGAAGAAAATCAATTAATATAATACACCATATCAACAAGTTAAAGCAGAAAAATCACATGCTCATTTCCATTGATGCAGAAAGGACATTGGACAAAATTCTACATCCTGTATTGATGAAAACACTTCAATTGATAGGAATAGAAGGGAACTTCTTCTACATGATAAAGGGAAATAGGAAAAACCCAGAGCTAACAGTATCCTCATTGGGGAAAGACTGAAACATTTCCTCTAAGACCAGGAACAATATAAGGATGTTCACTGTCAACATTGTTATTCAACATTGTGCTCAAAGTCCTAGCCAGAGCAATTAGACAAGAAAAAGAAACAAAAGACATCAAAACTGGAAAGGAAGAAGTAAAACTCTCACTGACTGCAGGAGACCCCATGATACTATATGTCAAAAATCCCAAAAAATCTACAGCAAAACTACTAGAGCTAATAAATGTGTACAGCAACATGATAGGGTAAACAAGATCAATGCCCCCCCCAAAAAAAATCAGTAGTGTTTCCATACACTAGTAATGAGCAATCTGGGGAGAAAGTCAAGAAAAAAAAATCCACTTACAATAGTAATCAAAAGAATCAAATCACAAGCATTGGGACAACCAATGCAATAGGCTGAAACTTGATCTTGGGGTTCTACCATATGAAACTTACTCCTGCAAAGGAGAAGCTAAGCCTACTTATTATGCCTAACAATTACACCCAGAGAATGTCTTTTGTTATCAGATGGTGCCTCTCTCTCTATGCCAACTAAGAAGGTGAACTCACTGCCTACCCTGCAACCCAAGACCTGACCCCCAGAGATATAAATTTCCCTAGCAACATGGGACATGACTACTGGAATGAGGGTCCCTGAATCATGGTATTGTGAGATCCTTCTTGACCAAATAAAATAAAGTTTCAGTGGGTGAGAGATTTCCAGCAGAGTCAAGAGGTTATCCTGGAAGTTATTCTCATGCATTATATAGATATCCCTTTTCAGTTTATGGCATATTGGAGTGGCTAGAGGGAAGTACCAGAAACTGTTGAACTGTATTCCAGTAGCCTTGACTCTTGAAGATTGATCGTATAACTATATAGTTTTTACATTGTGGCCATGTGATTGTGAAAACCACTGCTAATGCTCCTTTTATCCAGGATATGGGCAGTAGAGTGAAAAATGTAAGGAAAATCAATAAATGAATAAATAATAGGGGGGATGAAGGGTAAAAACAAATCTAGTAGATGGAAATATTGGTAGTCAGTGAGAAGGAGGGGGAAGGAGGATCGGATGTATGAGTTTTTCCTTTTTGTATTTCTTTTTCTGAATTATGCACATGTTCTAAAAAAAGATCATGATGAATACACAACTATGTGATGATATTCTGAGCCATTCATTTTATACTGTGGATGGATTATATATGTATGAAAATTTCTCAATAAAAATATTAATAAAAGAGAACATGGCTTTTTCTGGGGTACATAACAACTTCAAACTGACACACTGGCAAAATGAACTGACACACCAATAATAATCAATATGAATGGTTTATTGAAAGATAAAGTATTCAAACAGGGAGATCTAAAAGTAACGTTAAGAATCTGAAATTAGTTAGCAAGTTACATTAACTTATAAAAGCAATTAGAGTATTTCCAAAGGGAATGTTACTATAATTTATTGGCATTCAATTTCCTAATATATTACTAAGGAAGGAGGGTCTTAGAAAATGGCAAAAGTTTATAGATTTGATATTATAACATATATGCCAGTTTGAATCTTTTATGTACCCAAGAAAAATCAAATCCTTTAATTTCCATTCAATATTCCTGGGTGGGATGTTTTTTATTGTTTCCATGGAGATGTGAAACACCTTATTGTGGGTGGTAACTTTTGATTAGATGGTTTCTATGGAGATGTATCTCCACCATTTCAAGGTGGGGCTGCTTGTTGGAGTCCTTTAAGAGGAAACCGTTTGCAAAAAACTTTAGACTGACAGAGCTGACAGAGCTCAGAGAGCCCATACTGACAGAGGTTTTCAGATATACAGAAGGAGAACACTCTCAGGGAATCCTTATGAAACAAAAAGCCTGGAGAGAAAGCTGGCAGAGCTTGCCATGTGTCTTTCTAACTGACAGAGGTGTTCTGAACACATTGACCTTTCTTGAATCAAGATATCATCCATGGATGCCTTAGTTTGGACATTTTCATGGCTATAAGAACTTTAAACTTGCAACTTGACATACTACCTTTTTTAAAAGCTGATCTGTTTAAGGTAGGCAGTGGTGGCTCAGTGGCAGAATTCTCACCTGCTGTGCCAGGGGCCCAGGTTTGATTCCCAGAGCCTGCCCATGCAAAACAAATTAAAAATTAAAAATTAAAAAAAAGCTGATCCATTTATGGTATATTGCATTGTAGCAGTTTACAAACTAAAATAGATTTTGGTACCAGAGAAGAGGGGTGCTGTGGTTTGCAAATACCAAACATATTGGAATTGTTTTTCAAATGGATAAGAGGCAGATTCTGGAAGAATTGTGAGGAACTTGATAAAGTATGTCTGGAATGCTTTGAACAGACTGTTGGTAGACATGTGGACTCTAAAGATACTTCTGATAAGGTCTTAAACAGAAATTTTGATGCGTGCATTATTGCAAACTGGAAGAAAGGCAACCCTTGTTTTAAAGTGACACAAATCTTGCAAAATTGTGTATTGCTGTTGGATGGAAGTTAGAATTTAAATGTGACAACCCAGGATACTTAACTGAGGAAATTTCCACACTAAATGTGGAAAACGCAGCCTGGCTGTTCCTTGTAGCCTATAGTAAAATGTGAGAGAAAAGAGATAAGTTGAGAACTGAACTCTTGTGTACAAAGAAACTAGAAATTGTTAGCCTTGAAAATTCTAGACTTCCAAAGAGGGAGACCCCAGAGACTAGTGCCCCATTTGAGGATTTCATGAAACACAGAAGCAGTCATCTATTACAGGACAAGTGAGGATTGAAGATAGTGTTATCCAGGAAGGATTGGTGGTGAGTCCTTTTGTCTGATAGGCATGTTCCCAGCATACTGCATAGAAAACAAACAGGAATGTTGTGGGATCTGTATGAACAGAACCACTGCCAAGCTGCACTAAATGGGTCAGAAAAGAGACAAACTGTAGGGGAAAGAACTTCAGAGGCAGAACCATGGACACTAAGGTCTAATGTCAGAGAGCTCAGGTCAGGAGAATGGACCCACACATATATGTAGAGAAGGAGAGTTTTCCACAAAGGCAGAGGGTGAGCCTTTACCTCCTTGCTTAAGAGTTGTGCAGCCTCAGACTTTGGAGAGGGTGGAGCACATTCCTTGGGGATTGGAGAGAGCCTAGCTGTCACCCCCATTGTTCTGGAGGGGTTGAATGTATGCTCCAGAGATGGCAGAGAGCCTGAGTGCTGCCCAGATGCTTGGAGAGGGTGGAGCTGAGAAAAAAGTGGTCTCCCCAATGTTCCCCTAAGTTGAATTCAGAGAGAACTGGGCTGCTGCGTATGCTCTTGGGAAGGATGGGACTGCTGTTTTCTAAAGCCGTGATGATAATTGATTCTCGGATTTTGAAATCTAATGGAGTTTTCCCTGCAGCTCTTCAGAACTGTTTGGGTACAGTGACCCCTGTGTTCCTTCCAATTTCTCCCTATGGGAATGGGAACATCTATCCTATGACTGTTCCTTCTTTCTATGTTGGAAGAAGATAACTTGTTCTGGCTTTTGCAGGTCCACAGCCAGAGGAGAATTTTGCCCTAGGAAAGACCAAGCCTGTAGCTGATTTTGATGAGATTGTGTACTGGTTTTGACTTTGTATTCTATTTGTATTGTTACTGAAATGGTTTAAGGCTTTGTTATATTATAATGGAATTAGTGTATATTGCCTTTGGAAGGAACATGTCTTTTTAAAGTCTAAATGGCGGAATGTGCTGATTTGAATATGTTGTGCACTCCAGAAAAGCCAACTTCTTTAAACCTCATTAAATATCACTGGGTGGTATCTTTTTAATTATTTTGAAGGAAAAGTGTCTTCTTCCATTCAAAGTGGGGTTGCTCATTGGAGTCTTTTAAGAGATAAAAGTCTTTCAAGATTTGGAAAAAGCTTTAGAACCAACAGGGCTGACAGAGCTTAGAGAGCCCACTCAGCAAGAAATCTTTGGAGATGCAGAAGGAGAACACTCCCAGGAATCCTTATGAAATGAGAAACCAAGAGAGATAGTTAGAAGATTTTACCATGTGCTTTACCAGCTGACAGAGATCTTCAGGACTTTCTTGTATCAAGGTATCTTTCCCTGAATGCCTTAGTTTGAACATTATCATGGTCTTAGAACTGTAAATTTGCAACTTAATAAATTTCCATTTTTAAAAGTTGTTTCATTTCTGGTATATTGCATTCTGAAACTAAAACAGCATACTTGTCTATTTCTGATAGGTTAACTCTTCTGCACCCAAACCAGTCAATTGTTGCTTAAACTGAAACATTTGCAGGGTATGTTCCATTTTAAAAGAAAAATCCACTTTTATATTTTGCCAAAAGTTCTTTTGTGACATCCTTCCTGAGATAGAGCCAAGTCAGGTAACCAATTTTTTTTTTAACAAAGAAAATATATGAAAAACCTATAACTAATGTCATACTCAATGGTGAAACTCTGAAAGTTTTGACTTTAAGATGAGGAAGAAGATAAGGATTCCACAGTCAGCACTGTTACTCAACATTGTACTGAAAGTTCTAGTCAGAGAAATAAAGCAAGAAAAAGAAATAAAAGCTATCCAAATTGGAAAGGTAGTAAAACTATCCTTATTTGCAGATGACATGATCCTACATATACAAAATCTTGAACAATTGATAACAAATCCCTAGAACTAATAAACAAATTCAAAAACCTGGGAAAGTAAATGACTGTATTAGGGTTCTCTAGAGAAATAGAACCAACAGGAGATATCTGTAAATATAAGATTTATGAAAGTGCCTCAGGCAACCAAGGGAATGCAAGAGTCCCAAATCCATAGGCCAGGCTGTAAGGTTGCCAACTCTGATGAAGAGTCTGAATGAACTCCATAGGAGAAGCTCACTTGCTAAAGAAGCAGTGAAAATTCCCTCTTCTCCCTTAAAAGTCTTCAATTGATTGCATTATCTCATTTGTGGAGGGAATACCTTTAGTTGATCATATATGTAATCAGCCACAGCTGCTATCAACTAACTGATGATTTAATAAACAAGCCTTCTGGGTTATCAACCAACTACAAAATATCCTTGCAATAATGGTTAGGACAGTATTAGCTTGACAAGACAACTGAGCACCATCACCTAGCCAAGTTGACACCAAAACCTAACCATCACAATTGATGCACAAAATTAGCATTCTCTACATTAGTAAGGAACTATCTGAAGAAGATATTATGAGCAAAATTCATTTAAGAATATAAAATAAAAAGTCAAATATCTACAAATTAATTTAACCAAGGATGTAAAGGGCCTATATGTAGAAAACTACAAAGCATTACTAAAGAAGGTAAAAAAAAATAACTTAAATAAATATAAGGGCATTCTATGTTCATCAACACAAGATTTGGCATCAAAACAATGCCAATTCTACCCAAAGTAATTCACTGATTCAGCACAATCCAAATGAAAATTCCAATAGCTTTCTTTGCAAAATGGAAAAGCCATTCCTCAAACTTTTAAACAAAGATATGGGTCCCTGAATAACCAAAAGCATCTTGAAAAGGAAGAAAGAAGTTGGAGGTCTCCAATATATTTTAAAACTCATTAAACATCTACAGTAAACAAAATGACATGGTCCTGGCACAAAGACAGACACGTAGACCAATGAAACTGAATTGAGAGTTCATAAATAAGCCCTCACAAATGGCCAGTTGATTTTGACAAGAGTTCCAAGTCCACTCATGTGAAAAAAAATGGTCTCTTCAAAAAATGGTGGTGGGAAATCTGATATGCCAATGCAAAAGAATGAAGACAGACCCCTATACAACACTGCATACAAAAATTCATTCTAAGTATCAAAGACTTACATGTTAGAACAAAAACTATTAAAAAACTAGAAGAAAATATAGAGAGAAGCATTTTCAGGACCTTGTGTTATGCCAAAAACATGAGCAACAAATTAAAAATAAATAAATGGGACTTCATCAAAATTAAAAACTTTTGTGCATCAAAGAAATTCATCATGAGAATAAAAAGACAGCCTATAGAATGGGAAAATATTTGCAAATCACATATCTGATAAGAGTTTGTTATCCATAATATATAAATAACTCCTACAACTC
Organism: Myrmecophaga tridactyla; assembly: GCA_004026745.1. Classification (NCBI taxonomy): domain Eukaryota; kingdom Metazoa; phylum Chordata; class Mammalia; order Pilosa; family Myrmecophagidae; genus Myrmecophaga; species Myrmecophaga tridactyla. The sequence goes on along the minus strand of PVIY010056072.1, from coordinate 950 downwards.
AACAACAAAAAGACAGACAACCTGTGCTGGTTTGAAAGGAAGTATGCCCCCCAGGAAAGTCATGTTTTGATCAAAATCCCATGTCATAATGGTGGAGTAGTCCATATTCAATACTGTATGTTTGAAACTGTAATCAGATTATCTCCCTGGATGATGTGATTTAGTCAAGAGTGGCTGTTAAACTGGATTAGGTGATGACATGTCTCCACCCATTTGGGTGGGTCTTGATTGGTTTACTGAAGTCCTATAATAGAGGAAACATTTTGGAGAATAGGAGATTCAGAGAGAGCAGAGAAGGACGACATAATCATGAGAAGCAGAGAGCCCACAAGGCAGTGACCTTTGGAGATGAGAAGGAAAACGCCTCCTGGGGAGCTTCATGAAAAAGAAAGCCATGAGAGAAAGTAGTAGATGATTCCTTGCTCACCATGTGCCCTTCCAGCTGAGAGAGAAACCATGAATATCTTTGGCTTTCTTGAACCAAAGTATCTTTCCTTGGATGCCTTTGATTGGACATTTCTATAGACTTGTTTTAATTGGGACATTTTCTCAGCCTTAGAGCTGTAAACTAGCAACTTATTAAATTTCCTCTTTTAAAAGCCATTCCATTTCTCATATATTGCATTCCAGCAGCTAGCAAATTAGAACCCAACCCAATTAGAAAATAGGCTTAAGATTAGGATAGACATTTCTCCCCCCAAATATTCAAATAGATAAAGACATATGAAAAGATTCTCATCATCATTAGTCATTAGAGAAATGAAAATGAAACTAAAATGAGATACCATTTCATGCCCACTAGAATGGTTATTATTTTAAAAATGCAAAATAAATGTTGGAGTGTTTGTGGAGAAATAAGAACACTCAGTCACGGTTGGTAAGAATGTGTTATGGAGTACCTGCTGTGGAAAACAATTTAGAGATTCCTTAAAGGGGTAATACCATATGAC